>JAVQJD010023517.1:0-10071 GCA_036023655.1 Nannoperca australis | reverse complement strand
CTCTACTGTTTCTTTACTGTCCTCTTCTGTTTCTTTACTGTCCTCTTCTGCTTCTTTACTGTCCTCTTCTGTTTCTTTACTGTCCTCTACTGTTTCTTTACTGTCCTCTTCTGTTTCTTTACTGTCCTCTACTGTTTCTTTACTGTCCTCTTCTGCTTCTTTACTGTCCTCTACTGTTTCTTTACTGTCCTCTTCTGTTTCTTTACTGTCCTCTTCTGCTTCTTTACTGTCCTCTTCTGTTTCTTTACTGTCCTCTTCTGGATCTTTACTGTCCTCTACTGTTTCTTTACTGTCCTCTACTGTTTCTTTACTGTCCTCTACTGCGTCTCTTCCCACTGAGTCACCTCTCATGTGATATCACAAAAACATGTGATGTTTTTGTGATATCGCGATCATTCTATTTTTTTCTGTCCGTATTAAAGCTTTATTGAGTTCAACTGGTCTGAGATCAGCTTTCCATCCTCAACAGTCTGGGACAAAAAATGTGTTGTGGTGAGAAGAGCAGAAAACTGATTTAAAGGATTACATGTTGGTCTGAAGTGCGTCAGCAGAGGAGGGACGTTGTTTTACTCTGACTGATCAATTCAAAATGCATCCTGAAGCCATCAGTCAGGAGTTGGCACCAACGAAGAAGAGATCCAGTGCTGCAAACACTGAAGCAGACAGGAAGTGCTGCCTGCTAACGGACGGGAGGCTGAAGCTGCTGGAGGCGACCATGTTGCTTTTTCACTCACAGAAGGAAGACGTCTGCAGGGACAACCTGTTCATCCAACCTGCAAACTAAAAACAGTTTTCTTTACTCTTTATGTCGGATAACACGTCAGGGAGACGATCGCTGCAGCCGCAGAAGAAATACACTTAATGTTTTCATTCATACATATATGACTCAAGGTGCTCTTACTAGTAGTTAGCTCAGGTCTTCATCAGGGGACGGGCTCCATCTGCTGATGAAGACTGTGAGAGGCAGCTGAAAGTGATCCTTGAGTCATCAGAGACAGACGAGACATCAATAATGAGGCGTCACACGAGGCGTTCATGGCTAACTTGTTTTTTATTTGCACGTCCAATTAGTGTTAACAAACCTAACACAGAGGTTAGCATCCAGGTCTACAGCAGGGGGCGCTCACACACTAAAGCTCTGAGGACACCAGACAGGAAGGAAACATCTTCACATCGGTACAAACCCACAGCCCGACCTCTTCTGTACATGAAGCTGTTGGTGTCTGAATGTCAGCGAGCAGATTTAAGGTGGAATCACTTTAAACTGACTAAAATGTGCTTTTTAGACTAGAAGCTGGAGAACAGAGTTCTGGCAGTCTGACATCACTCAAACTAAAATATTCAAACTTCACTTTGACAAATATCCACTGGGCTTTAGAAAACACACGCAAATCAATTCCAACAGCTGCAACAGCGCCACCAGCTGGCCGATTACATCATCTCTGCAGGGAAATGTTCACAAACCAGAGCAAGTTAGAGGACAGACGGAAATGCACCAAGAGACGGACAGAGAGGAAGGAGGGAGGGAAGAGGAGCTACTGATGACTTCATCACCGTGTCTGTTCATCACAACACCTGCAGATCAATACTCTACACCTGTCATCGATCAGCTGATCATACACCTGCAGATCAATACTCTACACCTGTCATCGATCAGCTGATCATACACCTGCAGAAAGGTTAGACGTGTTCAGTACATAATCATCAATCACTGCTAACAAAGCTAACGTTAGCATGCTAATATCTGAGGACGGTCCACATGAAACAGATCAATGCTGTTTAATGAGTTAGCTTAGCATCAGCAGGTGTGTCCTCTCATTGTGAACTGAATGAATCTGCTAACTGTTACTTATCTTTGAGTCATGTGTGGAAGCTATGCTAGCTCACTTCCTGTTTACATCGTTGTGGCTCCTGATTGTTTCCTAGCAACAGGTTTGCAGGTCACTAGTCTTGACGAGACGTTGATCAGTTGGTGACTCGGTCATGAAGGCACCACAGCTGCTTCTGCTTCCCTCAGAGTCTGGAGGACTTGGGAAATGAGATATGGGTCAATGTTACAAACGAGTATTTTACAGCTCGGTCTGCTCGTCCTGCCGGGGCGGGAGGTGTTCAGCACAGTCTTTGATCCACATCACGATGGGGGGGCGTCCTGCTGCCGGAGCGATGAGTGAACATGAGGTTTGATGTGAACCGTCGCTGCAGGCAGGGAGCATGCTGCTGACCCCCCGTGGTGTGGTGGAGCGGCAGGAGGCGGCCGAGGAGAACGTACACTTGGATATATTCAGCGTTAGTTAGATGCAGTTAGTGAGCGTTTAAAGGTCAGTCATGTGATGTCAGCAGTTCCTGTTTTCTTTTTCTTTTGGACATGCGATGAACTGCATGACAACAACAGCGAGAGGGGAAGCTTGTTTCTTTTTAATGACCCCCCGTCCACAGACAGCCAGAGGAGACGTGAGGACAGGCTGAGAAATGGACTTTATGGTTTCTCTTTTAAAAACTAACTGCAGGGTTCTTCTTAGAACGCGGTGATAACAGACAGAATGATCACAACAGAGAGTGTGTGTGTGTGTGTGTGTGTGTGTGTGTGTGTGTGTGTGTGTGTGTGTGTTGTACACTGAGTCTTTATATCCCAGTGCTTTCACTGGTGGAGTCCCAGCCGGTCGGTGGTGGCAGCTGGTTTCTGGCGGTTCCTCCCTCAGTACTCGTTCAGGTTGTGCCATTTGGAGATCTGCCGACGGGGGTTTTCGCAGACCTCCCTCCAGTGGGACGCTCCAGAGGGGGCGGGGCTGTGGAGGCCGAGCAGCAGGCGGCCCAGCACCTCGTTCTTGGTGGTCCGGTCGAAGTCGACCACCAGGAACTCCACGGAGATCTCAGGCAGCAGCTCGGGCGGGATGTCGTAGATGAAGGACTCGTTGAAGACGGGGTTCAGCGTGCACTTCTTCACGTGGGTCTTCTTTTTGGCGATGCGCTTGCGGCCGTAGAAGACGTTCACCTTCACGTACGGGTCTGAGGAGTAAATCAGATAATAACCATGATCTGTAGAGGACTTCTCAAAACTAGATCTCCTGCAGCAGGACAGACAGACTCTCCAGCTCAGAGACGTCTACAAAGGTTTACTGTCTCGTCTCGTCAGTGTCTGATTACAAACTAGCTGCTAATTAACTCTTACAAATGAAACTAACTGTTGCAACTAGTCAGCCAGTTAGCGGCTGTGAGATCATTACTAATAACAGATGTCAGCATGTGATCTACTGTCTTACATCACATGTAAAACTGAACAACTCCTGTAGGTTTGATTCTTTCTAACACAGTGAACACTGTTCAGGTCCTGTTCTGCCGACTGTAGTGATCTGTCCTCTAGCGCCCCACTGAGGACAAACTACAGGTAAGAACGTGAACTCATACTCAAAACTCCTTTCCAAATGACAGGAAGTGGTGTTTTTACTTAAACTGAAACAAGCGTTTAGATCACAGGACACTAAACCTACACATTATATACACACACACACTAACACATAGACATACATGTGTTAGTGTATGTGTGGCACTAAGTTAAAGACAGGAAGTGGACTGCATATCCCTGAGGAACGCTGCTGTCACTGTATTCACTGCTGGACTCACTGGCTGACAGGCCGCTGATGTCCATCTTGGGCAGGTGTCGAGCTTTCAGGACGACCACGCTGAGACGATGAGACACCGGCTGGTAGGACAGAGACGCCAGCAGCTCCCCACGAGTCTCACACTGAGGACACAGCAGACAGACGTTCAGTCACAGCATACTGTACAGGAGTCCTGTAACAGTACTCCTGCAGCGGTAACAGTACTCCTGCTGCAGTAACAGTACTCCTGCAGCTGTAACAGTACTCCTGCAGCTGTAACAGTACTCCTGCTTCAGTAACAGTACTCCTGCAGCTGTAACAGTACTCCTGCAGCTGTAACAGTACTCCTGCTTCAGTAACAGTACTATAAGCTGAAGGAGGATCAACACATAAAGGAACCTTTCTTTACTTAGTGTTGCTGTGTGTTAGAAAAGTAATTATTTATCATATTTATTAACATCTCTGATGTCACACAGATGATGTCATCGCTTCCACCATCAGCTGATCTGTGATTGATTGTGCCACCAGGTTATTGACTGACGTGTTCTCCCAAACATCCAACTTTAACCAGATGAAGACACAACAGAGAGACTGTCTGCTCTGAGGTCAGGAGGACCTGTTGCCATGGTGACAGCAGCATCAGCAGTTAGTCAGAATAACAACAACAACAACACACAGAGGAGAGTCCCTGTGGAGACACACTGCAGCTGTGTCTCCTGCCCCAGCTTCCTGTTGGGACACTAATCAATCATTTGAAAACCAATGGATCAATGAGATAATGTTGTAGAGGCTCACCTGCATGTTCCTCTTGGTGATCTGCTGGCTCAGGTGGACTCGGCCCGTGCTTGGGTCCACGCCCTTCAGCGGCACCACGGCCTCCCCGATGACATCGTCGCGGGCGAAGCGGTCGAAGCTGAGGACCAGGAAGTGCAGGGTGAGCTCGAGCAGCGAGCTGTAGGCCACACCGTAGAAGGTGAAGGTCTCGTCGAACAGCGGGTCCAGGGTCTTCCTCAGCACGCGGGTCTTGACGCGGTGCTTCTTCTCCGGCAGGATGGTCATCTTCACGTACGGATCCGAGCTGCCCGCCTGCTCGTCGATGGCGGGGAGGCCCCGGGCCCCGACGATGGTCACCACCAGGGCCTTCTTGGGGAAGTTGTAGTCGACGGTGAGGCTGATGGCGCCCAGGCTGGGCTCGGGCTCGGGCTCAGAGGACGCGGGAGTGAAGGGGGACGCCGTCTTGCTGCTGGTCTGGCTGCTGCTGGCCGAGCTGCTGTCCAGGCAGCAGTAGTCTGCGCGGACCGGCAGCGCCCGCTCCAGCCGGGCCTGGCTGTGGGCGGGGCCCGACCCGGCGGGGGGGACCAGATGACTCATCTGCAGCTGCCCTGGGACGTCCAGGATGTTGTTCTCAGCATCCACCAGCACCATGCCCCTCCCTGTGGAGGCGGCGGGGCAGCCCCGCTCTCCCTCGCGGTCGGACCGGTCCACGCGCCGGATGCCGCGTACGATCCTCTTGCTGCTGCTGAGGGATTCTGGGTAAATGCTGATGCCCTTCAACATGTGGATGAACTTGTATGGGGGGTCCTCGGCGTCGCAGTAACGGTCGCCGTGCAGCTTGTAGCGTCCAGAGATGCGCAGGTAGCGCCGCTGACAGAAAGACCACAGTAGAACCAGAACCACCACGACCAACACCAGAACACCAGCTCCCAGGAAGCCCGCCAGGACCGGAGACATGGCTGTGACAAGGGGGGGGGGGACAACCAGTCTGATCATCAAGTCCTCTTTTACAGAAACACAGACACCATCGTAACATCGTCTCATCATTTATATATATATATAATGATATATATATATATATAAACATATATATAGTCATACATTATATATAACTATATATATAATGTATGACTTTATATATGATGTATAACTATAGTTATATATAGTTGTATTTGAGATCCACTACTTGAGTAAAAACAGAGTCTCTTCTTGTCGTGAGCATCAGCAGAGGATCACTGGAGCCTACATTTCCCATAATGCAACTAGACTGCATTAACCACTGTGTTACCTGCTGAGGGCTAAAGAGAAAGGAGGCTGATGGACGATGATGTCATCAGTGATGTCAGGACACGGTGACATCATTTAAAACTAAAGTGATGTCATCACCACATTAAACACACACAGCTGCTTTGGTGCTCACTGATCACATGTATTGACCAGCTGTCACACACCATGTTGTTGTTTATAAACTCTGTCAGATGATGTCATGCTCTGACAGCAGCTGAGCTCGCTGCCTAGCAACACACACACGCACGCACACACACACACACACACACACACACACACTCACTCACTCACTCACTCACTCACTCACTCACTCACTCACTCACTCACTCACACACACACGCACACACACACACAGTGACAGAGATACAACAACAGTTCATCACATTCAGTCAGTGCCCTCTGTCTATTGGCTGGAGCCAATAGGAAGCCAGCGCTGCACCAACAGCCCAGACAGACAGATACAGAGAGACAGACAGAGACAGAGAGACAGACAGAGAGACAGAGACAGAGACAGAGAGACAGACAGAGACAGAGAGACAGACAGAGAGACAGAGACAGAGAGACAGACAGATACAGAGAGACAGACAGAGACAGAGAGACAGACAGATACAGAGAGACAGACAGAGACAGACAGACAGACAGATACAGACAGAGACAGAGAGACAGACAGAGAGACAGACAGATACAGAGAGACAGACAGAGAGACAGACAGATACAGAGAGACAGAGACAGAGAGACAGACAGATAAAGAGAGACAGACAGAGACAGAGAGACAGATACAGAGAGACAGATACAGAGACAGAGAGACAGACAGATACAGAGAGACAGACAGAGAGACAGATACAGAAAGACAGAGAGAGACAGACAGACAGACACAGACAGACAGATACAGAGAGACAGACAGACAGAGAGAGACAGACAGACAGACACAGACAGACAGATACAGAGAGACAGACAGACAGAAACAGAGAGACAGACAGATACAGAGAGACAGACAGACAGACACAGAGAGACAGATACAGAGACACAGACAGACAGATACAGAGAGACAGACAGATACAGAGAGACAGACAGATACAGAGAGACAGACAGATACAGAGAGACAGACAGAAACAGAGAGACAGACAGACACAGAGAGACTGATGACGTACTGATGACGGACTGAACCTGGAAAAGTTTTAAATCTCAACATTGGTTTCAAACGATCAGCTGATTGATTGATTGATTGATCGCGTGTGTTTCGGGGGGTTGTTGATGACGCGGTGGGGGACACCTACGCTCACCTGCAGAAAACAGACATGACGTCACCCGGTACCCACCCCGCCGGGCACGCGCAGCGAGGCCCGCGAGAGGCCGTGGGTGCGGAGGAGCGCGAGAACGCCCTGATTGTTTGTTCTTGATTTCATCATAAAACGGTCGATGTGCGTGAAATCCGCTCCTCTCGCCGCGTTGACGCCGTTGCGGCAGAATCACCTCTTTTTTAAGATTAAAATGTAAAATCAAAGTAGATAACGGGTGTTGGCGCGGTAACGTTTTATTTACTGGCAGCCGAGACTGTGTGCTCCACTGCAGTCTAACACACAAGGAATCACCAGCTGATATCACCGATAAACACTAACCGGAGACCAACGGGCTCTCACCGTAGGCGGGTCCCAGCTCGATGATGTCCGCCATTTTGTGGATGAGGGCAGGATGCGGTCCTGACGGAGCGGGAACAGACACGGAGACGGAGCGGGCGCCGACTGACAGCTGCGGTTATTTCACATCCATACAGAAGCGACGAGGAGAGAAATCACCGGGAAACAGCCGCCGAGAGACACTTCATATGTCGGCTGACGGAGCCGTAGTCCGCGCGCTGTCTCGGTGCTCGGTCGGTGCGCAGTGATGCTCGCGCTGGGATGCAGCGCGGCTGCGCGGAGGAGCTCGCGATGAGACTGAACAGAGATCGCCTGTGATAGGATGCATCACTCCGTGCGGAAATCAAACCACCGGATCGCATCTCATCGTGCTGGCACGCCATCACTGGGTTATACTCTCGAGATATTTAATTTTTTAAAACTCTATTACAACTTAGTTTTTATACTGTTATCTTCAATACTCCCTTGTAAAAATACAACTAAAATGACAACTTTATATACGTTCTCTCAAAAAAGAACGACTTCTTGTTGTAAAACAATCTTTTTGATGACAATCCTATAACTTCCCCCAGCAGAACCCCACCCACAGTTATATTATCCACCCAAAAATCTAGAATTAGTTGGAGTACTACATAAACGACCAAATTCCACATTTTATTAATTCATTTATTTATTCATTTAAACTTTCCAGTACGCATGTGTACATGTCATCTCTCTACATTGTGGTATATTATTTTATAGTAGCCGTCTTTAAATTTAAAATGTTCATGTGTATGATGTTATGATGTGAACTGACGTTGTAGCTGGCAGAGGTCACTTATTGTGCACGATGTGATCTTCTGAAGTCCTCCGTGATTCACTCCTTTCAGTCAAAGCCTCTCATCATCTTTGTCCATGTTGGTTCGTATTTTGGACTTGGAGCAGAGTGAGACGTCGCTGCATCCTCCGCCACGTCGGAGTGGTCCTCGCGGGAGTGGAGGCCCCGCCCCCCGCGCCGCGTCACCGGTGTTAGATAATAAACAGGAATTGTACTTATATGAACATTATATTCACAATAAAACCAAAGGAGAAGCCACGTGGATATTAGTGTATAAACATTATAAAGTGTATTATTATGTTGCATTAAGGAATAAACCAAAACAAACAAACATTAAATGCTTTATTTTAGTCTCTCGAACTCACCTGTCTCACTTCCAGCATCGCATGTAAACAAACCTTTCACCTGTACTTTAAAACATCACTGTGTCATTCTGTGTGGCGGCACAGCAGGTACAGACCAGCAGGTACAGACCAGCAGGTACAGACCAGCAGGCACAGACCAGCAGGCACAGACCAGCAGGCACAGACCAGCAGCTACAAACCAACAGGTACAGACCCAGCAGGCACAGACCAACAGGCACAAACCAGCAGGCACAGACCAGCAGGTACAGACCAGCAGACCCTGCAGACCAGCAGGCACAGACCCTGCAGGCACAGACCCAGCAGGCAAGGACCAGCAGGTACAGACCAACAGACCCTGCAGAGGAGCAGACCCTGCAGACCAGCAGGTACAGACCAGCAGGCACAGACCCAGCAGGTACAGACCAGCAGACCCTGCAGACCAGCAGGTACAGACCAGCAGGTACAGACCAGCAGCTACAAACCAGCAGCTACAAACCAGCAGGTACAGACCAGCAGGTACAGATCAGCCGGCACAGACTAGCAGGTACAGACCAGCAGACCAGCAGGTACATACCAGCAGACCCTGCAGACCAGCAGGTACAGACCATTAGGCACAGACCAGCAGGTACAGACCAGCAGACCCTGCAGACCAGCAGGCACAGACCAGCAGGTACAGACCAGCAGGTACAGGCCAGCAGACCCTGCATACTAGCAGGTACAGACCAGCAGGCACAGACTAGCAGGTACAGACCAGCAGGTACAGGCCAGCAGACCCTGCATACTAGCAGGCACAGACCCTGCAGGTACAGACTAGCAGGTACAGACCAGCAGGCACAGACCAGCAGGCACAGACCAGCTGGCACAGACCAGCAGGTACAGACCAGCAGGCACAGACCGGCAGGTACAGACCGAGCAGACCGAGCAGACCCAGCAGACCCTGCAGGTACAGGTAACCTCCGGTGCTGCCTGACTGAAGGAAAGCTTTATGAAGGTGTTAACAGTCCAGCAGGGGGCGCTGCAGCTTCCTGCTTCTACCAGCCAACATGCTCCGTCAGCCATTATTATTTATTATCATTCATAACGATGTGACATAAACCTGTAGTGATCAATCATCCAGAAACACTGAGGTTCTGCCTCACAGTCAACCGTCTGTATTGATCTGTATTGATCTGTATGATCTGTAATTATCTGTATTGACCTGTAGTGGCCTGTAGTGATCTGTGTTGATCTGTGTTGATCTGTAGGGATCTGTATTGATCTGTAATGATCTGTAATAATCTGTAGTGATCTGTAGTGATCTGTAGTGATCTGTAATTATCTGTATTGATCTGTAGTGATCTGTATTGATCTGTAGTGATCTGTATTGATCTGTAGTGATCTGTAATTATCTGTATTGATCTGTAATGATCTGTATTGATCTGTAGTCGCCTGTAGGGATCTGTAGTGATCTGTAGGAATCTGTATTGATCTGTAATGATCTGTAATTCAATTCAATTCAATTTTATTTATACAGCTTCATATCATAACAAAGTTATCTCAGGGCTCAATCACATGGAGCCGGTCGAGACCAACTTCCACACAAAGACCCAACGTTCCCACCATGAGCAGCACCA
>JAVQJD010023508.1:0-47698 GCA_036023655.1 Nannoperca australis | reverse complement strand
CAATATTGATATGTTGACATTATATCCATAAAATGTGATGCTAATTTCAAACATCTCAACATAATGTTTAATAATAGCTGGAAAATATACTATACACTTCATGGTTTAATTACATTTTTGTACTTATAGTTTTAATCCAGGTTTTAATTAGTTTTAAATAACTTAGAAATATGTGACAGTTTGATGCATTAAACCTTTAAAGTCTAAAAACATACATTCAGAGACTCAAAGACATTAATACCATCTTATTTAAAGTGAAGTTTAAAAACCAAGTGAATGGGTCATACTGTCTATTTCTGTAACATGTTTAATAAGAGTGCCTTGTACATGAACGTTTCAAAATGTCAAGACTCTCCACACACTGTCACCTTATAGCAGCAAGAAGTTCCTGAAATACTATTGAACCTTGACAAAGGTGGCAAAGCTGTGAAGGAAACTGTGTGAAAGCCTGCTGTTTCTCTGAATCAACCACAGGAAAACTGGACAAAATCATCAGCTTGTGTGCTGCTAATGAAGCTGTTTGGGGAAAGCTCAGTGTGGAAGATGAAGTCTTTCACATTTCCTCTTCTGTCCTTCTACAGGTAAATGTCTTGCCTGTTTTCAACTGAATTGAATTTTGAGGTATTACCCATCTCCCCACACTCTAAAAGCTTCTCTCATTCACAAAGTTTATACGTCACCGACGGGTCTGTCCAATGAACTTTCTGCTAGCGTTCTACTAACATAATCAGTTGTTGGACGCTGATCTTTAAATAGCATTGATATCATCCCTCAGTCTACCTACCCCATTACATCAAGATCTTCACACTGTCTCAGGAGATTCACCATGGAAGGCTCCCATTTGCATCCTCTGTCTTCATATATATGCAAGATGCAACCCGTTAGTGACGTCAAAAAACACTGAAACGCTTCTCTGCAGCTCTAAAATACATATTGTTTATGTGTATTCCTTTCTAGTTACCTCTGCCTTTGAACTAATCTCATTGTTAAACTAATTTAACCAATTGTGACATGTTTTAAACATATGTCAATCTGTGGCTCTGACTCGACCAAGATGGGTTCAACTTAAGAGGCCATGCAACATTTCTAAGATATGGAGAGTTTGGATCATGCAACATATTACTGTAATTACCAACACAGATTACACCAATATACTTTAATGTCACCTCATCTTTCCTCTATGTTCGTGAGCAGTTGTCTTGTTTGAGGTTTGTTGCGTAGGTAGTGCGTCATGTTCGCCACAGACGCAGGGGGAACCAGCAAGAATAAAAACAAATAACACCACCGCATTAATAAAACATGAGAGCGAACTAACCTGGGACCAAAGCCGGAAGTTTGAAGCATATATAGCAGCAAAAAGAGCTTCAGAGTAATTGTGGTGGAGGTAAAAGCTGAAGGTGCTGCTCCATTTATGTAATGAAAAGACAAAAACACAACCAGACCACAAAGTCAGCTACTATACAAATACATCCATGTTTGCACACTTACAAATTTGGACACAGAGGCTTGCACATGATGACATGGAGTACTACTGTCGCTACGTGATGTCACAAATTTGATATTAAAATCTTTGTTGTTTTCCTTGCAGCCTCGCTGAAGGATGCGGGGGGATAAAACACATCCTCAAGGTCCAATTTGAATTACAAATCTGCCTGGAAGCCTTTTCGTATTATCCAAGATTCTTTAAATATTTAACAACAAAGGATGCTTCTGCACTGTTCTGACGGCAAGATATTTGTAGAAAAGCAATGTTGCTGTTGTTCAGAATACAGATAAGTTAGATCAAACGTCCCCTATCTGACCGGTCTATGTCCAGATGTGTAAACAAGTATATATCATTTCCTACACGTAAATTGGTATTATAAAATGGACTTTCCATACAAACAGAACATGAAGTGAGAATGTCTAATGTGATGTAGGGTGATGTTTTTTAAAACCTATTATCTACATTAATAAATGGGGCGGGGGGGTTAAACAAATGATTAATTGTTTGGCAAAACTGCTGTCGATTGATTAACACTTATTATATGATGAAATAAAAATGAAAAAAAGGTGAGGCAAAATCTAAGTTGAACATTATTTATAATTCTTTAAATCTACAGTAAAACAGTGGAAACAAACTAAAAAAAATACTAAAATAGTTTCACTTTTTAGGTAGCTGTGGCAAACTTAAAAAGCTTATTTACACCTGATAATTGTAAATTCAGTATTGCTTCCCCATTAACTCTATTTTTGGTAATTTATTTGGTAATCTATTTCTGGCTTTTTAGCTGCTAAATTCTACATTGTGTTCAACTGGTTTTGTTTGTCTGCAGTTTGGTACTGAGCAGGTAGCGTACGGTGTTCAGTCTGAGTGACTCCTTTCACTTTAAGCATAGTAATTTCATCGTCAATTTCATCAACTGATTGCCGCTTTAAATTTTTGTTAGTTGTTTGCCAAATTTTAAGGAGTGTATATGATTTTTGGATGTTGCCAGACAAAGGCACTAAAATCAAGTGCTACCGTATTTTTAAAATCTAGTCTGCTCATCAGATTAAATTTCATTTTATTTTGCTGTGATCATTACCTTTTCATTGTATCCTCTATTCTGAAACACCTGATGGAGCAGACCGAGGTATTTATATGCAAACCCTTATAAAGGCTTCACTATATCTACTATTTCCAACAATTTATGGTTCAAGATCCAGATCCAGAATATTGTTTTGCCTAAGTAGACATTTTACAATAAAAAGTGAATCCTACTTGATTTATTTTTAAATACATTTTATGCAAATATGATAAACCTACAGGTCTATGTGTATTATAGCCCACCTGCCAACTAAACTGTCACATATCATCCACTCTTGCAAACACTATTCATGCTCGAGTTCTTAGGAATGCATGTGATGCTACTGAACACAGTGGAGACAAGTTAAGATACACTAGTAGAGATCCGTGGGAGCAGACTCACACAGAAAAATTGAACACCATGGCAACAAATCCATGTGACACCACACAGATTCCAACCGGTTTCAGACGTTTGCAGGCAGGCAAGGTGAGATTCCTCCTGGGAGCCGCTTGCTGAGAGGTAAGCTGGAGAAGAATACAATACGTTTCATCACCAGCGACAGACACCATCTTCGTACAGAATGCATTGACGCCTCGCTCGGCAACGCCTATCAGCAGGACATGAATTCAGTTTAAACAGTTTTTGTATCAATGCCAGGATAAAGTATGATATTTGCAAGTCTTTTCAAATGCGTCACCACTTCTGATTGCTGTGTGTTTGCCAAATATCCCACATCCCTGCAGACAGAGAGGTCCGAAGGACAGAAAGCCAGGAGGAAGCCGTAAACAACTGCTGTAAGGCTTCCTTGTGGCCATGTTTATGCACACTTGTATGTATTGTGCTGATTAATCTACCTGTGTTCAACAAAAAATAACACAGCGATATTGCACAACATAAAGACGTAAATGTGAGAGAGGGGTTATTGGTAGGATTCTAAATTTGCAGGTATGTATACACATACATATATACATACGTGTACACACACACACACACACACACACATATATACAGGTGTGGTTAGAGTGCCTCAACACTATTTTAATCCAATTCTGCTGGTTAATTTGTGGCTGTGAGGACTCCCACTCTCACTCTGGACCGTCCAGCCAGTATGCATCGCTGAATGATGCAGCAGTGTGTTGGTGTCACAGCAGACTGGAGAGATGCGATATGTGATATCTCAGAGCTTCTTTCAGTACGTTGCCAAGACTGTGAGTGGGCTGAACCTGAAAATAGAAAGGCGTTTATAGAGGGCAGGTCAGATTGCTGATAATAGCAGCACTCCACAGTATATGAAGCCTTTCTTTATGACATACACACTACTTAAGGTATCTCTCAAATATCTCTGAATCAACACTAGCTTGTATTAAGGTAAGTTCTTGGGTCTGTTAAGTTTTGGTTCCATCTTCTTAACTGTGAGACATTTACAGTTTTTTCTGTGTTATGTGATAGTAAATTGAATCATTTGGGGTTTTATAAGCAAACATTTTGAAGACATCACAAGCTATTTTAAGACTTCATCGTCGGACATTTTTTAAGCTTCGCTTTCCATGCCAGCACTGTTTGCATCGGCCCACCACTTTAATCACAGCTCCACATCTATTGGATTGATTACCGTAAAACTTTGTACGGTCAATCATGGTCCCCAGAGGATGAATCCTACTTTTGTAATTCCATGCGATCATGCTAAACTAAGATGGCAAACATAACATTGTACCTGCTAAACATTGGCAGGTTGGCAATGTCTTTCCATCAGCCTCAGCTGTACTTTGTCTTTATTGCTAATTGGTGAATGTTAGCATGTTGGAACGCTTAACTAAGATAGTGAACCTGCTAGACGTCAGCGGGTTAGCATTGTCGCTGTGAGCATGTTAGCATCCCCTCTAGTTAGCCTCAAAGCAACTACAGTAGCTGTAGACTCTTGTTTTATTACTACTCCTCTTACTGTAAG
The DNA here is from genome assembly GCA_036023655.1 of Nannoperca australis. Classification (NCBI taxonomy): domain Eukaryota; kingdom Metazoa; phylum Chordata; class Actinopteri; order Centrarchiformes; family Percichthyidae; genus Nannoperca; species Nannoperca australis. The sequence goes on along the minus strand of JAVQJD010023508.1, from coordinate 43,201 downwards.
GCATTAGAGATTGCAAATTATAAGTAGGATATGTTACAGCATTAGTATTATAATAAATGAAAGGTAAAACAAATAATTTATAATATCTTATGATACAAATTATACATCAGTCATAGTCCTATTTTATTCTACTGTTTATGTAAATGTGGCAATGTAACGTACTTGTCCAACAGAGAAAAGTATTAACTCTCAATCAACTATTTGACATTGTTGGTAATTTATCAAAGCTGTTAACAGTGCTATTTTAAACTTGATGACTTCTGTGAAGCAGTGAGTCCACTGTTGTTAACTTGATAACTGTCAGTAACTTTAGAACCTTTTCACGTCACCCTGGAAACCTCATTTATAAAAAGAAATTAAGCAACAAATCAAGCCTGTCTGCAACAATGATATCACCATGTTAATGAGCTGAGTGGCACTAAATGAAGGCAAATTGACACTGACACTCCTGAGCACTACCTGTTAGTCTCATCTAAAAACAAAATCACAATGGTTCCCAAACAGAGACTCCCCTCAGCCCTAAGTAGGAAGCGATCAGGATTGATTATAAATAAATATATTGACTTGCAAGTTAAAGTGTGACTCATGTGAGTTTTTTGAAAGGGCAGTACTATAGCTACTTTCCTAACAAAGACACAAAAAAAAGTGAGCAAGAGTGCTTGAGTCCCTTAGTGATCGTTCTGTTCTACATTTTGTAAGTTTGATTTCATATTTTAGAACACATTACAATAATTTATTTTATTATTTTATTTTATTAAAGCCTTAACGTACGTGAAATCAGAAATTACAGCATCATTATGAAACAGATGAATAATTCTTCAGTGCCTGTCTTAAAAAATCTCACAATGCATGTTGTGAGATTTTTTAACTGCTGCGTAAGACCTGTGTGCCTAGACACCTTTGACTGAGTGAGCCATAAATGCTGTGAGTCTTACCATTAAAAAGAATAGCAATTCAATTAATACAAAACAGCCCTGGTTGTCAGGCAACACCAAGGACACACCATTATTTTGCAGTGAGACATTCAGCGGTTTCGTAAACTGTAGTGACAATAAAAGAAAAATCACAGTCAAGGAGAATTACAAACCTTTTTAAAAAGCTTGGATGAATTGCAGTCCTCACCCACGTCCTGTATTGTTTGATCCAGTTAATTGATGCAGTATGATGTGACTTTTGGTTTGATAGCATCACCTCAATGAACATTAAGGACAAACAGCATGAGGCTTACAAGCTGTGAAGGCTGAAAATATTCTATCATTTTATCACAGCATCTGCACCGCTTGTAGCACACAAATTTGTATTAAAAAAAACAGATGCAGTTCACAGACACAATCCTATTTCACTGAGTGTAAGATTGAAAAGATTGTTACACTAAAGGAAGTACTAGTTGGCAAGACCTTGTCATGTTCAAAACACAAGACTTTTAATTAAAGTTCAAATTAAAAACTAGAGCCAACATTTTATAGAAAGTCCCAGCACACTCAAGTTTTCAGTGCTGATAATTTGAATTCCAATCCAGAGCCAAAACTAATTTTGTTCGTCAGTGTACGCCACAAGGTCTTGTATGCTGTGTTTGATTTCACCAAATAATTCTGAACCCTACACCTCACCCTATTTAGTATTCACATGAAGCATGCAACTTCTTTTGCAAGGCACAATTGCAAACTAATAGCATTTTTAAAGGGTGTACGGTTCTATCCGTTTATTCTCTGTGCCCACTTATTCGGGGTCACAGTGGGTTGGAGTCAATCCCAGCATGCACTGGGTGAGAGGTTGCCAGCCCATCATTCTATCACATTTCAGAATATCCCTATAGTATGCCTTAAATATCTCAAGTCAGGGTTATATCAAATCCTAAACATCTAGCACTATTAACACACATCAGATTCTGGTTTCTTTACATAGTGTTACTTAGCAGGTGTTTGTTTTCCTCCTGCTCCTTGTTCTGTCTACATCATATACACCGATGCCAAGCTGTGAGTTGTCTTTGGCTGTAAAACCATGAACATAAACACCTTGTTTTATTTGTGAACTCAAAAAGAAGGTCTGGTCTTTTAATAAAGAAACATGTAATGCTTATATTTGAATGCCAAAAAGGGCACACAAATAAAGCACAAAGCCCTGTAAAATAAAGAAGGAAGTTGTGTTTTAACCCCCGTTAACCGCAAATCCCATACACTTTACTTTTAAAGCATACCATACAAATTTAGATCTTAGGAACTGCTGAAGGCTGTATAGAAGCTCATGGAGATCATTAGATGGCCTGGAGGAAATTTTCTGGGTTGTATCCAGACACTGAATGCCTGCATGAGTTATTGTTAATAGGGTCAGTGCCAGGAACACCAGTTATCAAAAATAAATACAGTGGCACATAGTTCCATTTTGTGTCTGTATGCAATTAATAAAAAGCTCTACGTGGACATCTTGTCAACACTTTCTGGCAAACCACTTGAGGTTTGATTTGCTTTAACCTCAGCAGATTGAACCGCTTGGGAAAGAAGGAGATGGTAAAATTTAGAATGAAACTTTTAGACACCAGACTGAGTGTGTACATCCGTCCACTGCTACTAAATGAATGACGGTGGTCAAGTGCTTTTCACTCCCTTTTTCTGTCGACAACAGCATAAACACATGTCAATGCAAAAAACATAACCCATAAACCTTCCTTTTTTCCCTTCCTGTTCACAACCTGTTTAAGCTCTGAGAGTGGGTTTTTCGCCACATTGTCACTTTATTTCATTGATTGTAAAGTTTAAGAAATAAATATTGACCCAAAAGCTACACTAAGATGGTGAACATACTTACTGCATGTTAGAATTGTCATTGTTACCATGTTGTCATGCTAGCATTAGTATTTAGCTCAAAGCACTGCTGGTGACATAAGGCAAAGATACGGCATGATGTAAATTTGAGTGAAAAGTCGCACACCTTCTCAAAGTCAAAACTGAGTCAGCGTAACTCGCCAGCATGAAACACATTGATATCATTCAGTGTGAAAATCTTCCCCATGATATCATCATCTCTTATGTCTCGTGCAAATAAACATGAGACTGACACCCATGTACATAACAGTCATTTGTGTTAAATAAAGTACATACACACAATTAGTGTCATTGAATGCATGAGAGACCAGTTTAGTGTATGTGTGTTCTGTTGAAGTAAAGCACTCTAAGCCAGCTTTCACTTATGTACTAGGAAAGTGGCGCAACACAGCAGGTTATTTTGTTTGTTTGTTTATTTATTTATTTAATAATGGACGATGCACATTAGTTGACATGGGTACATATATCCATCATGTAAATGTGCCAGATTTAGCCATACAGGCTAATTTACATCTGCAGTCCATGGCAGGTTGATGAAATATAAAAATGAAACATGCAAAAGTACAGAAGCACAAACAGAAGCACATAATCACAGACCAGTAGCAACACAAAGACACTACCACTACTCCAGATTATGACAGCATGTTTGATTGTTCAGTAACCACTGTTTAATAGATTTGGAGAAAAAGTTAAGAGATGTGATGTTCCTTACTTCTCTGCTCTAGTAGATAAGCTTTGAGTTTGTATAATGAATTCAATGAGTGGAGGAAGGGCCAGACCATGAAACATGTTTTGTTGGTGAATGTATAATTAAAGCATGTTGTTTGTCTTAAGCTCTCACTAATGTTACAGAAATTGAACATTGAAACATCAGACTGTGTAAGTTAAGAGCTACAGATGGAAATCATTGCAGGTTGTTTCACAGTTTTGCACCTGCAATCCAAGCTTAACGCTCACTGAAGCACATAATTTAATATCCAGGAACACTGTAATTATGTATTATTGTAAGATGGGAGGTTAGGTCACATCCTCGCTGGTGAGGGCTCTTACAAGAAACGATCTAGTAATGGAATAAGCCTGGAGAGCAAAGGTTGAAATGGCTTTCATACGACTTGGTGCTGAACAAAATTCAATAGTTACACAGCACACACTGTGTTGCCAAATATTATTATTGTGTGCACTATGAACATTCAGTCAAACGTTCTTTACCACTACATCTATTTAAGTGCTGGATACACAGAAGTTACAGTGCCAGCGGTATAGGGCTTCAACTCCTAACTATTTTCATCATGAATTAATTTTGCATGATTAATTGATTAAATGTTTGGGCTATCAAGTTGTCATTAAAATGTCCTTACAGTGACATATAAATTGTTTACTTTGTTGCAAAGACTCTCAGTTTACTATCACATAAGAAAAGAAAAGCAGCACATTATCACAAATGAGAACTAAAATAAATAGTTTTTTTTTTATTTTTAGATAAGCTAGCTGATGACCAAACAGAAACCTGCAATTATCCTATTTTCATTAAGTTTTCATTTGCTCTATATATTTCTGTTTAATGATCTTACTGTAGGTTCATCTGGTACAATAAAGGTACATTTCAAAGTCTGTGATCAAACTTTGTCATGTATCCTGACACCGACACTGGGGACCTCACAATGCAAAAACAACAAAAACAACAACAACAACAACATTAAAACACATTGCACCCTTCTTCAGTGTGCCATGCTTTATTTATAATTTTGAGGGATTATTTCTAAACTAGTCTGTGAATATAGAAAGCTCTGGAGAGAGGACACCGAGACAATTGTCATAGTCGTAGAACAACACCAGTATTAGCTTCTGATTAGAATGTGTTAGAATATTGCTTTCTCTGTAAAGTAGTGACTTTTAACATCTCGTTACGATTTTAAACTTTCACTTGCGACCTGTAAGCGTTCATCTAACCTCATGCTGACTGTCAGGGGCAGACAGGATGGAACGTCACAGGAGGTTTTTATTCCTTTCACATTGTTAGACCATTTGAACAGACACTACTACAAATGAAACATGATACAACGCTGTATATTCACATTATCTGCTTCAACAATTCCTCCTTTTGTTCTGGTCCAGTGACGTACGAGTATGTCACTGGACCAGATGAGTAGGATGACTTTGGATGAATGAAAAACTAATCATCACGTACTTAATGAATTATGTTCTATTTTAGAAAATCTCATCCAGGATGCATCATGCATTTGTTAGAATGCCAGTAATCTTAATTGTGATATACAGTATATTTCCCAGAAATGTGACTGCATGTGTTCCCTACATTTCCCAGAAAATCATTTATTGCTTCTCGCTTTACAAAAAGAATGTGTTGTCCCCCAGCTGTGATTGAGAGAAACAAATCTGAAACCACATTTTTAAAACACGGGGACTGATCCTGCCAGCAGGACTCATCACGATCTGGCCCACAGAACCGATTTCAAGGTGACACTGAGTGCTGGCTTTTCATCTTTAACTAAAAGGTGAGTTGATGAAATAGTCATGATGTGTGGGAGATGGGGGGGATAATATCTGTGCCCTGTCTCTCTCTCTCTGCATGTTTGAAGTCTTTTCTGGCGTCCTACTACATTACCCAGAAGTCACCGGACCAAACAGCAAGGGAGCTTGTGGAGGTTGCTAATTTAAACACTGGCCCCACCCCTGAATAAAAGGTGTTTAATCACCAGAGAAAACCATGTTGTTTGTCGACAAGAGCAACAAGTAGGTAGTGAGTTCATCTTTAGAAATTCCTGCATTTGCTGCTTCTATTGATTGTATTTCTATTTCAGTCTTTGCCTGTAAAAATAGAGTAGAGATCAACCTGCTGATCTCTGCAAGAATATTTTTGTCTTGTGATTGACAGCCTCTGTGCCATCACTATCTGTGGTTACAATGCTATCAAGATATTTTATATATATATATATATATACGGAGAGAGAGAGAGAGAGAGAGAGAGAGAGACTACGTCCAACACAGAGCTCTACTCACCCGGGAGCAATAGAGGATTGTGACGGCTGTGGTAGTCAACGTGAATAATGAGATGAAAAACACTCAGGTGGAGTGATGGAAAGGTTGAAGGGGAGAAAAATCCATACTCAGCCTGATGTCCCTGCGTTTTGTAACAGCAGTGGGATTCATTAACCCGGCCTAATAAGAACTAATAAAGTTGCTTTGCCATTGTTTGGTATTGATTTCTGTTTTGCTCCTCTTCATGACTGTAACGCCAACCCTCATGGAGGTGGGTAGATCCATATATCGGTTCATACGTCTGTCACAGCCTTCGCAGCTTTCATTGGTTTTTCATGATAAGTTATTGAATGTGATGTGCAAGGCTTTTATTAAGGCTCCTGTGTGTTTGGGAAGATCTCGTCTCAATTGACCTGTGGTAAGCTACAGTTATTAAAACAGTCGCTCCTCGCTTTTTTCTCACCAACCTTGTCCCTTCATTCCCCTACCTCGCTCCGAGCCGCACACCTATTTGATCACCTTCTTTCTGGTTTGACAGCTTCCTCCCACTTGCTCTCATTCTTCATTATTACTCTCCTCTAAGTCTATCTCTCACCCGCTTTCTCTCCTGCTACCCACACTGTCCCCTGGGTGTTTTCTAACTCTCTGTAAACCGCTTTCAACTCATTCTCTATCCACTGTCCTGTCAATTTACCTGCCTTTTGTTGCCTAAACTTGCCACCGCCCTGTAACAAGGGATCGTTTCCCTGGGTCTTGTGACGGCAAAAGTGAACACTTGTCATATTACTTTCCTGACAGAATGGCTCTTTCCGGTTCAGAAGCGTCTGCTTGTCTTTGTTCTGTTTCCCATGGTGTCCCCGTCCAACTCCAAAGACTGCACCTGAATTCACAAACACACACCTGTAAACACAAACAGTGTGTACCTGGAGCGTGCGCTGTAACGCTTTGAAGAAGAAGAATAATGCTTGTTCTATCATCAGCCTGACTGGATTGAGAAATCAAAGATTGTCTATGCTTCAAGTGCAGCAAGACAAAGAATTTAACTTTAAGAGGCTTAGTAAGTCATTTGCAGAAACGTGACTCAGGCGTGTTGGACTAGCTTTGTAAAGATGACAAAGAAAACAAAAACAGGTTTTGGGGATTTCAGCTTTTCAGGAAAGGCTACAGAAATAATCTGGGATAACACTGCAGTCAAACGTGGGCAGTAAAGGGTTACAAAGCACAAACCTAACAGGTGCATTTAAAATGGATCATTTAAATGGGCCCAGATATAGTCAGGAGGCATTATGAAGCCAAAATTATAAATGCTTCTCCATGTGTAAGCAGATATGTAAAGGAAACAGGGTGTAGTACTGTTTTAGAGACCTGAAAAGATAAGATTACACTCAGCAAGTGCGTTGTTCTGCTTAAGAGTGAGCTCTAGTGGCAACATGCTGAACCACAAAACGACACACAAAGAAAAATTCACTGCCTTCCTCAGCACCAAAACAAACACTTCATTCTCTGACTATAAACATAAAAACATCCAGCGACTAGAAAACATTCAAATTGACTTGAAGAGGGATTCTGGTAAAGGCAATTGTACTTTTATGGCTCTCGCAAAGTGCTTAAGAGATCACAATTTTCAAAAACAAAACAATAATCTACAGTGTGGTAGCCTGGAGATTTCACTAATGAGGAGAGATAGGGAGATAAACTACCGACTTAGATTACAGTCGCAGCTGAAAGCACTTTAACTGCTTTCACTTGGCGAAGATTGTGGATTCAATAACTAAGTGTGACATAAGTTATGATGTGAATTCTGCGCTGTTGCCTGTTTGTTTAAAGGCAGACCCAGGAGCAATTCTTGATGATGATCAACAAAAAGATACAATGAAATCAATTTAAAACAGAACTGCAGTCTAATTTGTTTTATGCGTTACATTTAGATGCTCGGTCGGACTAATAGCTTCCTTTGTTGTAATGAGTAATACATCAGAATTAAGAGTTTGTTTGAAACACATCCCACTTACTCTGTCTCCCTGTTGCCCCTTGGCTATAAGAATATGGAGCGTTCCTTCAGGTAACTCTGATTGAAAGCAATTCAGCAATGAATCTCGTGGCAATACGATGCTGTACGCATCTTGATTAAAAAGCAAAGCCATTCTATCACCCCACAGCTTGTTCACCTTCAGAGGATGGTCGTTCCCCACATACAAATCACTGTAGCTGCTTGGCTCTCTCACTCCCTCTGTCTCTCTCAACACGGCCTCTGCAAAGACCATGTTTATTATTCATGTTTATCATCACACCATGTCTACTGTTTGCTACCAGTTTCATGGATGAACTGGCAGCAATTTGGAGTTGCTACATGAAACCCGGCTTTACCGTCAACACTGAAACGGATCCCACTTAGTTTAACACAGCCAACCACATAGATGTGTGCTCGCAGAAAGGCACGCGCGCGCATTTATTTCAACTGCCACTGCAACCCGCCCACACACCAAACATTCACATACAAACACACACACACACACACACACACACACACACATCAATTCTGGGAAATGCCTGTCAGATGACCATTTGAGCTCATGTGTTTTCTCAACACCCTGGGCTCTGGCTTCTCAGAAGCGGCTATCATTCAGCACAGAAGAGAAATGAGAGTAATGCTGCAGTAATTACCTCACAATGACTTCCTTGCTTATTAAAAATTAATTGAGGGTCTAATACAGTTTTCTGGGGGCTGGTAATACACATGAAGAGATGACAAAAACACAGGTGGTCACAGGGGTCCCATCTCAACTCCATGTTTCTGAACACCCTGTGAGCCACATGTAAGCATCAGTTTTATAGTTTTTTAGCCAGCCATTGTGAGCTTTGCAAACTTTTATATTCTCTTCATTTTCTATAGACTTCTGTGATTAAAACACAGAAAATACAAGGTCCGATGAGATGAGAGGATGAGAAAGTCAAGGTCCAGGCCAGAATCCAAACATAATCAGAAAGTAGCCCTAATAACAAAGGCCAAATGCAGAACAAGATATATATTCCCCTCTGTAATTGATTAGGAGAAGTCTGAAAACAATGACTAACAGGGTATGACAAGAGCATGAGATCAATAGCTCTGATATTTCCAAACGTTGACATAGAAACAGCACAATGACTTTGATTAATGAAGATTCGATAAATGTTCTTATCAAACTTTTTCACAGAAAATCGAAAAGAAGATTTTTTTCTTCCTCTTTATTGATAGTGCAACAGTAGTAAACAGCAAATAAAAAAACTAAACAAGTCACTGTATTTAGATGTTGGCATCATGATGAAATATAATCTATAGTTATTTACTGGAAGGGGGATTTGCAGATTTGTACTGGGTTGAATAAAGTTAGCAACTGTAGAATTTACAGAGGTCTAGCAGTGAAGGTTGGGACTTACATGGTCAAAATGGGCAACATATGCTGCTTACACAGCTTGAAATTGTGACATTTAAAATCAGATTTGATAGAGAGCAGTTGTTGCATATTTACTGAGCTGAACAGAGATAGCATCACGACCAAATGTACTGAGGACCAACCGCTGCCAGGATTCATTGTAACTAAACGTATTCTAGCTCGAGTGTCGCCACCACATCAACATCATCATCATCATCATCATCAGAAAAGATATGGGTGTGATAACCGCATTACGCTTTTCAAAACAAAATAGGGCTGTCAAAAATATGTCTCCAGCTATAGCTGTAACCCACGCTTGACCAATCGTGCCGCAGCCTGGGAGCTCAAAATAACCTGAGTAAATGGGTTGACCCTGAATGCACCATGGTTTAATAACAATGCCACCTCTCACTGTTCCTACTTACAATAGGAAGCAAAACACCCCACACAGCACCTCAGTTCAGCCTACAGTCATTTCCTATGTTCTGTGTGAGCAAACAGCGGCAAAGAGGAGCAGACTTGCTATTCAAGAGTTCCCGGGGAACTCGTGGAGGCCGTTGCTGCAGGTTTGCGGTGATGCCAGAGGCTTGTGAGCAGACGAGAGGACGGCTGGAACAGCGAAGAGTGACGTTCTCTCTTTAGCATGCAGATTATACGTCAATCACGCTCTCCTCCCCTCCTTGCACTTCCCCTCAAACCCCTCCCGTCCACGCCAAAACAGTGACATCGAAAAAACTAACACTGTAATAAGAGAACACGAGATTGTAAGAAAAAATCGGTGCCAAATGTAAGTGTCACTGTTCTGTCCAAATCTGTACTAATCTACACTGCCTTTCCTGGAGAAGTGCAGCAGCATCAGACTGATCCTATGATGAGGAGTGATTTCACTTTACATTGCACGCACATATTTATTTTACCGTGTCCTAAGAGTTCAGAGACGAGACATGTTTCACCCAGCTGATGCTAAAATCATCAGACCCGCAGCCCAAATATCTACCTGCGATTACTATTCACAGCACGCCAGCCCACCCAGAACAACATGAGAGCCTGTAATTCCTGAAAAGGAGTGTAGCTATTAACCAGCATTATGGCTACATCTCTAAGTCCGGCGAATGCTCTCACTCCACGGAGGAGTGTGTGACCCGACCACTTCCCACCACTCCACTGATAGGAAATGAGATGGTGTCATGATGAATGTGGTCGATGCCCATTTTACACTGATGAGCTGAAGGCTGGCTGTGGCTTTACTGTTTCCCAGATCGAGGTCCCAGGTCGAGTATGATGATGTCTGAAAATTGAGCTCATCGCAAATAAAGTGGCAGTGAAAGCGAGAGAAAGGGTTATTTAATAGCACCAGAGATGATAAACATCACCATCAAGGTTCTGCTTTTATATCTTTTCACAATGTGGAACGTATTCACGCTGAGAACATGTGTGAAGAGAGGCATGAACTCAAATGCTGGTGTTTGCAGAGTAACACTTAAACACACACCACATGCATTAACACACTCCAGAAAATATGTTGTACTTTACATTTATTGATGTACCCCAAACCACAAACGGTGGACAAAAGGCAAAACAGTAGCCAGATGAATCAGCTGGAGTCACTAAAATGGACATGAGCCTTTACTGGTTGACCAAAGAAAAAGAGAGGTAATTTATGGATAATCTCAAACAGCTTTAAACCTATTTTTACATTCAGCATTCTTACAGTAAAACTCAGCCAAAAGCACATTATTTTGACAGCAGAAGACCAACAGTCAACATGAGTTTGCTTTAATCATTAAGTTGATATTTCCCTATTCGATTAATCTGTCGATTATTGCTTAATCACTTCATTGTTTGGGCCATAAATTCACAGGAAATGCCCATTACATTTATTAGTCCAAATTGTTATTTTCAACTCGCTTGTTTTGTCCAACAAGATTTTCAGTTTAATATCATGGACGACTGACACCGTGTCAGCACAGGTTACGTTCAGGCACGGTACCGTGTGTACGTCACCGCCCGTTTTGGCTAAAAAACCCTTCTCAAAAAACAGTTGCTAATTAATTTTCTGTTGACTAACTATTTAATTAAATAAGTGCGCCACCTCTAAGAAGATGTCAAACATATCTTCACCACCCTGATGAAGCCAAAAATGTTTGGGGAAGAAAGCATGGTATACAAAACGCAAGTAAGACATACAGTTTTGATGGATTTGTACTAAAACTCTAACTGCCCTGCACCTTTCTGTGCGTGTGTTCTCAAAAAATAGAAACTGTTTCCTAAACCTAACTATACCTCTAGGGCCATATAAATCATTTTTGGAAGGCACTGACAAACAACCTACTCTGTTCGTTAAGTATGAGAACTTTTTGGCCAGTTATCTTCAATCGGGGCAACCCAGGAGCACCACTACTGTGGATTGAACTGTGCTCTGTGTGATGGTGGGCGAGTGGATCCCACCTGTACTTTCCACCTGCGGTACTCGGTGTGCTGCCTTACTGACTTCAGCAACTGTCCTTTTTTTATACTGCTGAATTGGTGATAATTAGTTTGTTATATCGTCTATGTGGTTGCATAGCTTATGTGTTTAAACACAAACACCAACGAATTGTGATTCTAGATTAGACAGTCACACATTGCACTGAAAACACGCCCACATCTACACATTTACAGGCCCAGAGACAGACGCTCACAGAAGCCATCTGAGACCTGCCTTCAGTAAATTATTTTACTATTAGAATTCTATTTATTGAGTCAATATCTGTAAACCTGCTCCCCATAATGAATTCATTATGGGCATACATGTGCAAACATATTAGTTCTTCTTTTCTCTCCCTTGCCAACAACTCGGTCCCCCATTGGAGGTTCATGGCATCAAAAATGCATTTGCAAGATAAAGATTTAAACCATCTACCATGACACAACAGCTCGACATTATTCCATGCAAATCGTCTGCCATCGCATCAGGAAGTACAGCCGCTTTCCTTCAACCAATTATCCTTTAATCTTCTTCCGTAATGATATATACAAATCCTCACAGAACGCGATGGCAGGCTGGACAGGTCTTCAATGACCTGACAAAGTGAAGCAGAAAGTTTTTAAGCGCAGGTTCTCTTAATGCCATTGTTAAGTGTGGAGGAACATCTCTGCCAAGTTCTTTGACTCTAACCACAGACTCAATTAACAAGAGAAGGAAGCCACCCTTTTTCTAATGTCAGCCTTAAAACCTTTCCCCGGAAACCAATTACTGGCAAGTGAGTTTGCCTAATTCATCGTGACATGTCTGGCTGCGCAAAAACACGAGGAGACCGAGACAGAGAGTCGTGATGAGGGATCAAAAGTTCAGGCCACACTGAGATGACTTGTACTTTTTTCCCTCTCCTTCCCATCCCCATTTCTGTCACTGCACGGTGACCTTAAGCTATAAGCCAACAGGGGCCAGTGCTTAACTTAGTATTCTGCATTCAACCCACTCATTCGTCACATTTTTAAGGTCAGCTTCTATTTTCAGTCACTCTGTCAAAAGATACCCCGACACATTCATACATGCACAAACTCGTCCACACACACACATGATCAGAACATGTAAGAGTAGTCAGGTGTGAAGACACCCAGGCTCAAATAGAAATAAGGCGCGAAAGCCACATACTCAATCATATAGCACTTACACATGGTATAAAATGGTGCACATTCACAATAGGCTCTGGTTTAAATTGCTTCCAAAAAGATGGCAAGTAAATGAGGAAATATTTCCATCACACATTTAACGTAGCACCCCCTCCTTGTACCTTTTTATGCGTTACCGAAAGCATCACCTCTGTGCCAGAAGAGAATAATAATGTTTCATCAAGAAGAAATATTTTAATAAGATATTTTGATAAAGAAAAAGGCATGATTCAGTTATATCAAGTCAAAATTAAACTATCCACAGGAGTACTTTTTGATATTGCGGGATATATTATAATGACAACCCTTCTCAAATGGTTTCACATCCTTAATTCATGTGACTAACGACTCTAAGGGCTTCCATGTGACCTTAGCGGCTCACGTGGGTTACCATGGTGTTTAAATGGCGGGGGTTCCCCACAATACAGTAGAACTAAGTATTTTAAATATATGTTTTAATTTACCAACTATATTAAATGTTTCGCAACTGTAAGGATTTTGTGTTTTTATTGTTTTACGAGGTCTTAAACTGAATAGCTCTAGTTATGAGACTGTTATTGCTCTAACTGTAATCTCTGCTATCTAAAAATGGTTAGTAATATTATAAGATCATTTTTCATTTACCATTCTTATCAAGACATATAGAATGAAACATCATGTTTTACTAATTTGCATTATTAGAAATGTCAGTGGGATTGTAATTGAGTTTCTTTTTGTTTATTACTTCTGGAGCAGAAAGCGGCAGTTCAGTTGTCACTTACGCCCTAATCTTTATATTGCATGCATCACAACACTGTAGGGATGTGCACACCTAACCCTAACATGTCTGCCATTAAAAGTAGGATTCTTCTGAAATGTCCATCATTATCCACAACTCTGTAGGCGAACGAGTCCTATTGAAACAGCCTGTGGACCAGAGTTCACTGATGTTTTTTAAAAATGTTGCAATGTGTCGGTTGGTTGGCTTGTTTGCTAGTGCAGAAGTTCAGTGCTCCACACTGCGAACGTTAGTCTCTGGGTGACTCGGTGATGGCGTATGAAGTTATTTCACTTTTGTCTTAGCAAAGCTAATTAATTTTAATAGTCAAATCTAAAAATGTGCCCAAACCCTTGCTTCTTTGAAGATGAACTTAGCTTTCAGCGAGTACAGTCCAATAAAGAGTTAGTCAAAAAACGGATAGCTTTAAGATGTAGAGAAAAAACAACCTGTCGACATAAAAATCTTGTGAACACTTACTGGTGTCATTTTGACTGTGAACGCTACTTTATAAATACACTGCAACCAGTTTCTTGATATTTACTTGGAGGTGGCAGGGGAAGCTTCATTCTACTTTCCCTCAATCTAACCCCAGAGACCCCCACAGGATATGCAAACTAAATAAGATCTCCAGATTTGTAGTCAAAACCAGCATGTGGAGATGCAACAGGGTGAAGCAGCTGTTTACTACATCTTCAAACGATAGTGAAGGAGACACTAAATAAATGTCTGCAGGATTATCAGGTGTGTTGTTTAGTTTGAATCATCTGATCGGACAACATTTTAGAAATACTATACTGCAATCTATGTTACATCTGTAACAGAGAGGAGACTTTTAATATACACTGTTGAGATGTTTCCTTGTTTAAAGCTAAGCAGAATAGGCTTGTCTCATTAGCAACAAATCAACATGCTTGGAGGCGGATATGTCCAGATTAGTGGGAATTTGCAGAGGGAGAGAGTGTGACACAGCGTTAGCATGCTCCATTAGAGAGCATTGTCATCCTGGTTATGTCCGTGTAATAAAACTGGCTATCCAAACTGCTAGCCAAGTGTGTGTGTGTGTGTGTGTGTGTGTGTGTGTGTGTGTATGTGCGCGCACACGTTATGTCTGTGTGACATAACAGGCGGTACGCACAACTGCCATCCATCACCCACACACTGTCAGCAGGGGAGCAAAAGAGTACACACATATGCACACAAACACACAAACACACGAACATACACACACACACGCACACACACACACACACACACACACACACACAGCCTCAATGTGTGCTCCAGCTTGGCACGTATTAGAGACAAATACACAAACACATGAACACACACACACACACACGGGAAAAAAAGTTCTTATCATATCTCAAGAAATGTTCTTCCTCACAGTCTGATATTTGTGATATATCTTCACCAGCCACTGACTTCAGACTCTAAAGCCCTGAAAGTTGAATAATCAATAACAAAATGAATACAACACTTGTCCCATTATGTGTTTTGAATTAGTATTAAGTGGCATTTTGCTAAGAAAAGCTCTGGATCAGTGTGAGTGATATTATTGTTGGCATCCTGAGCTGGCAATCCCAAAGATGAGGCCAGTATTTGTTCAAATCAGCGGTGAGTGTTTACTTCCCATTCAGCCACATCACGATCATTTCCCTACTTTTAATTGGATACACCTTGTCACCTTTTGCTCGCGCTGGCTGGTAATTTGCTGGAAGGGGTATCTCTTTATTTTTGATGTTTGTTATTTCCTGCGATAAAACTTAGCAAGCGTGTCCTCAGAGAAGAAAAAAGTAAGATAGATAAATAAATAAATGGGTAACTAAATTAATATAAATATCATGCCATTGCTGCCAAAACATCTCTTGGTATCTCACAGAGCAGCCATTGTTAGGACTTTGTGGCTCTAATTAGACTCATGAGTTGATTCTTTGTGGTTGTTGTTTTCTGGGAAGTAGACAGCCATGAAAACATTGTGAAGGTAAAACGCTTCATCACACTTTCACTCAGTGGCAGGACATGCTGTGTTTGGACTTATTAAATGGCTTGTTGCCAATGTAAAGAAAAAAATACTTCTTAATGACAGTATATTGACTAAACATGCCAGGGAGGGGTTTTATCTGAAATGTTGGGACCAGTGTCAGACAAAAATTGTTTCTAAACTGTAAAACATCATCATCATTATGTAGATCTTATTGATGAGATATCTATACCTCAGTGCCATATGGGATAATCTAATCCTTTGAGATTCTTTATTTTATTGCAGGTCTTCAAAGAGCAAGATCATCATGCAAGAAACCCAAGAGCATCATACTTGAACGGAGAACACCTGCTCCCAAACAGAAAACCACATTCCCACTTGCACTTAAGTCTCATCATCTTTCATGATCTCCTATGCAGCGGGTCTCATGTTACAGTGTCACAAAGTGGAATTTTATCCATACACATATTAGCGAAGAGTATGGAGCCCGGGAGGTGCCGTGGAGGAAATAAAAAAACTAATTTGTGAAAACAATTTAATAATTTGTGCTCGAAAAACTCAATCTAGTATCATATGAAATGTTTTGCCTCCTCCCCTCTTGTAGCGGGTAGCAAACGCCTTTGGTAAAGTGCACTCAGCGGGATGTTTAAAGATGATGAAGAATATATTTATGAAGTACTCCAAAACCCTGAAGGTGAATCGTTATGAACTGAATGCTATTTTTTTAAATGGTGAAAAAGTTCTCTTTAAAAATATGTTTAAAGGATCTGAAAGATATCCCAAAATCCAAGTATATCCACGCATCTCAATCCAAGTTCAAAATAAAACCGCATTCAATTCAAGCGATTCAGAGTGAGAGTGTGAGGGATGCACACTAAACAACATAAATTACTCATCTGAGAGCAGAAATTATAAATCGTGTGCATCGTGTTCTTTTCTTCCATTCTCCCGGGCTCTGTAAAACACCCATCTGTTATGACAACAAAAGTCATTGTCATAAGGGGATTGTTGGTTTTTGGTTTTTTATATGTTTTAGGAGCCAAAAAACAATAAGGAAGAACGCCAGTCACGTTGCTGTTTTACTAACTCAAGCATTAAATGATACAGATACAAACATTCGCTAACAGGGTGCAGCTAAATATTATAAGAGGAATTCATCAGTTCAACCAAACAAAAATGCACCAGTTTACATCTTTGCACACCTAAAGGGACTGATAGTATTTAATTAACGCTATTGACTAAGCAGACAAACAGGTCAACAGGTCCAACAAGTCCTACTTCTTACTATTAAGAAGAGTTTGGTTTCTTGTTTCCAGCTCAGTCGTTCATTATTATGTCCATTTATGAGCCAAGTAAACAAACTGTGGGATCTAGGTCTTCACGAAGCGGAATTTTACCATTTAAAAGAGTGCCATCTCTTATGACAACAAATGCTCTTTTTGAAGGTTAAATATGATTTTTGCTTATGACTTTATTTTGTGCATTATACCTAGTTCCCCATGTCACATTTTAAGTGTAGTGCCAACATTTCACTAATAACATAACTGCTAAATTCTCTCTTCTGCACTAAAAAACACCCCTTGGTTAAAATGTACCTTATTGCACTTGAAGGTTAAAGGTGTGCAGTACTGTGCCCTCGCTGAGGGTGCGACTGAGCACTCTGACACCTGTCAGAGTTGGCTGTCTGACTTTTAGCCTTGCCTCAGCAACAGTCTCGTTTTAAATGAGCTCATTTGTGGCTACCTAGCTACACGGGGGTGGACTGTCAAGAGGCCATGGCAGGGCGTCGGAATGCGGTGGTTTTCTTTCGCTAGTCTCCACTTCATTGAGACACAAAACCATAATCGCACTCTTATTTGTCCTGTTCTCATCTTTAAATGTTTTAAGCTTTTGTATAGATTCTGTCCCTTGCATTTGACGCGGACACTGATACAGATGCATTCAGCATCTACTGATCATGGATTCTTTATGCAATAGTAATCAGTGGCCATGACAACAAATCTCTGATAGCCTGGATTCCAGCAGTGTGTCCTGGTGGAGTAATGATTGATGACATGCTCCCGTGCTTCTCTGCCCATCAGTGTTTCTTTGGTGTTTGCTGTCTCAGCCGTGCCCCAGGCTCTTCCCCAAGCTCTCACCTCATCGACTGAGGGGAGCAT
Organism: Nannoperca australis; assembly: GCA_036023655.1. Taxonomy (NCBI): domain Eukaryota; kingdom Metazoa; phylum Chordata; class Actinopteri; order Centrarchiformes; family Percichthyidae; genus Nannoperca; species Nannoperca australis. The sequence goes on along the minus strand of JAVQJD010023508.1, from coordinate 25,415 downwards.
GAAATAAGAAGCACCAGATACAACACCAGCCAGTGGCCACAGAGATCATTGTCTGCTGGTGTTTCTTTAGAAATACCTAGAATATGTGATTAAACCAGCTGTGGGCAGAGAGGCGATGTGCTTAAGGGATCAGTGCATAGGGATGAGCTGCGGTCACTTGGGTGTTTGGAGGAAAACATAGCGTGGTGAAGGTAAATGTTGGGATTACTTCATTGTTTTCCAGAAGAGAGTGTGCTCTTTAATCTTTCATGCCTGGAGGATGGAGCGAGCGCTCATCTGCTGCACTCATCAAATCTGTGCATGAGCAACAGTAGTTATTAAAAGAAACACACAGTAGCAGGTGTTCTTTCTACTTCCTCCTGCAATGCGTGGTAATAAGTGAGTAGAAGTGTAGTAAGATTGTAAATCGTGTGCATCAGGTGGTTGTGACCAAGTGAAATGTGCAGAAATACTTTTGGATGCTTAACTTGAGTCAACAACCAAGACGTTGGTTGCGTCTAATATAAATGTTCCTGTGCTTTCAGGCTGACAGACGTGAGAGCAGACAGACAGACAAGCTCACTGAAAGAGTTGTGATTTGTTGAAGGTCAAGCCTTCTTGCCTTACAGCGAAGTCTTTGTCTGCGATTTCAATAGCAAAATATTGACTAGACAACATGTGGTTTTCTATTCAGATGTAGACATGGATCATTTCTTTCCCGGGAGCTCTAAGTGGCCCTGGCCAAATGACAAGCAACAGCTTGGCTTATGAATAAACCCCAGTATGATGCAAGTGAGTATCTTTGATCACTTTATTTTGCACTTGCTAAGTCACTTGCTTCTTCTCCCCTTTGTTTCTTTATCCCTACCCCACACCTGCTTGATTTTCTTCTAGTACCTTATTTGTCAGTATCAAGATCTCCACCTCGACTACCACAAAACAAGAACATTCCCGACACTCAAAATATTAGCTTGCCGCTCTCGCCATTTAGTTAATATAGGTGTATACTCTGGAGGGCACTGAAATGGCAATATACTTCAAAATGCTATGAAAGGCGAGTAGTCATCATAGGTGAAAATGCTCTTGTATGGCAATTGATCCGATTACTGTTATTTGTCATAATGCCAAGACTGACATTTCATCATCCATTAGGGACCATAAAATCGTAGGGAAGCAGCCTCATGGAATTTAATTAAAAAAACAACAAATACCACAATCCTTTATGCTTGGCTGAGGCTCACAGTATTTGCAGACAGAGTCAACAAAGGGGAACTGTTCTTAAAAAGAAAACATTTTTGGTCATATTGCATTGCGCAAATAATTTTGTTTGTGTGTATGGAATATATATATATATATATATATATATATATATGCGCATGTGTGCATGTGTGTAATGATAAACTAAATGTATATATGCAGCTGAAATTATTAGTTGATTAATTGATGGACAGCTTATCATTGTAGTCATTTATCAAGCAAATGTATTTAACATTTACCGGTTCCAGCTTCTGAAATGTAAAGATCTGTTGCTTTCCTCCAATTTATATTATTGTGAATTTAATACTTTTGAAAACTGGGCTTGTTTGTCTGACAAAACAAGACATTTGAAGTTTGATCACTATCACAATTTACTCCCATTTAAGTGTCATCTGCTAAAAACTACAGTGACCAGCTGTTTTGGGAAAGAACCTTAAAAATAAAAGTGTATATATATATATATTGTGACTCATTATTAAACATGTACATCTTCAATAGGAACCGGAGGGATTAAGGCTTAGTGCCACAGATGGTGTAAGGAAGTTAGAAAGACACATGACATGAAGAAACATATAGAAACACACCGACATTATCATTTGAACAATTAACTGATTAATGGTAAAAATCAAAAAGAAAGATGAATTATTTCATATTGAAAATAATCATTAGTTTCAGCTCTCGTGTGCAGGGTGATGAGTCTGCTGTCCAAATGTTAGTCCTTTACTGTTGTCCTTGTACAATGTTTAGGCTATCAGTATGCACTGTGAAACTCTTCAAGTCATCAATATGTCTGTACACCAATGTCACCAAGACAAATCTGTCACTTATTTCCTCTTGGTGATTAAAGCACATCAATAAAAGGCCAAGAAATGAGAAGACACTGTACACTCCATTGTGTATTTGTACAGTATGTGCGTGTTTGACACCTCCACAGCAGATTTCTCCTTTTTGGATGAGCACCCACACCTTCTTAGTGTTTTATTACTTTGTGTTTGGTGTGGGAAACTTTACTTCACAGTGACAGCGTAGCCACGACCAGCGTGTAATTCGCACATTTGACACCTCTGACACATTCACAACAAAGAACAATGTTCATTGTTCTCATGTGAGACAAGAGCAAACTACACTTTAGTCAACCTGCAACGTGCTTGCCGAGTTACACTGCGGCACTACAGATATGATTGTTGACCTTCGGCTTTCTTAACCCTTCCACAGCAAACACTTGAACGAGAGAGCGGAAGAAAGTTTCACAGGAAGATTACATGAAATCCTTTTTTCCCCTTCTTTCTTGCTTTTTGTTTAGCTCCAGTTGAGAGAGTGGACTCACCTCTGTGTGCGTGCACTATTAAACTAGCAGAGATATTGGCGTTTTGAGCCTGGCCGCTCAATGAATCTCAGCATCAGCCGATGAGTGCTTAAAAAAACTAACAAGACCGAGCTGCAGCCTTCGTGCCCTCTTCTCCCTTTGGCTCAGACTGACCTCTACTCAGATCTGAGTGCTGAGAGGTAACCCACTAATCCAGCTGGCCATAATGCTTTCAAATCAGCGCTCTCACTCAGTCTTTCTGCTAATTTTGGCTACCGGTCCCTCGTCGATCCAACCCATCCCTTGCTTTCTCCCTCTCTCCGTTTCTTTACTTGGCTCCTTTTCTCCTGCCATCACTCCCACTTAAACCCAGTACGCAGGGGGCCTGACCGAGCGGATTGATTTCCAGTAAGACGGTGTCTGGAGCGCATTCTGGAGCTTTCCGGATGCGTTCATCCTCCTTTATTGCACTCTAATCTCAAGGGGCGACCATGTCTGCTCCTTAGGCTTTGCTGTAGACGCACACACACACACACACACACACAAAAAGACATATAAGCTTACACAGGCGCACACGTACACACACACGCACACACATCCACATGGAGCCCACAGTACAGTCATTTCAGTATTTGGCTCTTCCCTCCAAAGGCTCCTGCTTAATAGCTAATCATTGTTATTGCCTTCTTTGTCTTAATGAATTTTATTGGCCTTTCGCAGTCGAGTCAGTCTTATTGAAGACTAAATAGGCATTTCATTTCTAGTAATAAATGATACCTATATCAGTATTAGTGCTCCAATACAGGAGGCTCATACTTTGGTTGCACAGATAAGTCGACCAAAGTGTGAAAGAGCAGATACAAGTCTGACCCATGACTGCATTCATGAAACCTCACCCCTTCGTCTCCTCCATCCACGCTGCCCACCAGCTGCCAAGGGGCAGAGGATCCATCGCAGTGAAATCCCCCCACCCTCTCCCAGTGCAGGCACCCAACAAGTCATGCCCAATTAATGCCACGGTCAAAGTTTTAATACAACCAAACATAGTTGCTATTCCGTCCGGTATGTCCAGGCCAGGACCCGGGATAATGAGTTTTCGTTGCACCTGGTGATTGCACCGAGCAGCCAACCAGAAACAAAACAGATCAGGACGGCAGGATATGCCCACTGATGGGCCTGTTGCTTAGATCGACCCTCGCAGCTTCTTCTTCACAGTTCTATTCTTAGCCACGTTCTGCCTGCCATTTCCTACAGGGTCAGGGTTTCAGGGGAGTATCGCAGAAGTCCTGAGATTTCTTTATACACACAATTACCAAGACTGCTAAAAAGGAGGGTTTCAACTAAACCTTGTTTTCATTAGTGAATAAACTGTTGATTACTTTAAGATTATTTGATAAATGTCAAAAAAATGCCCCCCAAAGTTCCCAAAGCCCAAGATGATGTCTTCAAATTGCTAATTTTGTCCAATCTAAAGTCCAAAACATTGATAGCCATGTAAAAGCTGAAACAGTTCATTTCATTGTCCATTAACCATTATTTTCTCAATTAATTGATTCACCGTTTTATGTAAAATAGTGAAAAATGGCACTTTCCCAGAGCCTATGTCTTATTCTAAATACCCCAAATATTCAATTTACAAGGCAAAGCAAGTATATTTTTCTAGCTCAACAAGGCAATTAAAAGTGCTTTACAAGAGATAAAATACCTTTACCTGCAAATTGTTTCTTAATCAATGGATTAATCTACTAACTACTTGGCTCCTTTGCATTATAAATGACTTAAACAATTAATAGATCATCAAACTGATTGTTTGTTTTTTCATTGGTTGAATAATTGATTAATCGGCCTATGATTTTTTTAGCGCTAAAAACATAGTTGCTTTGAAAGTCTTTAGTTACATTTCTGATCAGCTGATAAGTGGAAAATGTGTGAAATTCCCTTTAAAATGTCCTTAAATAATTAAAACATGGCCTCTTTGCGCTCCCCTGAAAGGGGATTTTTACTAACAAAATACTACACGTGTAAAAACAAAGTTTTGAGTGTTGTGGACTGAAGTTTAATCCTGGGAGACAAACTTCTTTTTAGGATTCCAAACACATTGTGAAGAGGCTCTCATCTGTTGTCGTTGTGTCTGATCCTGCGCACCACGGTTGAGTGAAAATGCTGGCACTGTGACACGGGCTTGATGGGGTGCCGGGGCCCGGCAGCTCAATAATGATGAGAGAGATGTATGACAGCCACTCACAGGAGAGTGTCAGCCTATTTGTCTTCCTGTCTCCGCAGAAAGATGGATGACCCTTCAACCCTGCGCCGGTGGAAATATTCACAGGGCTGCCATGTCTTAGGAAACTTATCATCCTACCCCACCCTCATGCCATTCAACCTTCAAGACTTCACAGCTTGCTCAGACTGGTTTTGACGTTTGCTGTGGTTTTAACCAATCTGTGGGCTACTGGCATTCACTGGTTAGTTAATACTTATACATGTCTATATATATATGTCTACTTTATACTTTTCTGGGAAGGTAGTGTAAAGTGGGGTTATTGTGTGTGTGTGCACCAGTTGACCTATTGTTTATATAATAAAATAATTGATATGAGAATTATTGAACATCACTAGTACTTAGTTTTAGCATATTGGAACACTTGCCTTAACTTTAGCCGGTTGTGGCAGACGAGATGGAGGCCAGCCTAACTGTGTTCCACCCAAACCTTTCTGCACAGCCGGGGAGTAAGCAGGTCAGTCTTAGCTTACAGTATCACCAACAAATACACCCTGAACTACTAAACTAGCAGACTATTTTAACCTCTGCCAGAAGGTTTTAAGACATATTATTTTCTGATGTGCAGAATACCTTATAAAAAATTTTGGCAGCAGCTTTCAATTAATTGAAAAATAGAAAACATTGAATGAAATAATAAAAAAGCTCAATTTACTACAAATATCTTTTAAAATGTAATATAATATGATTATTAACTGACAAGTTAAATTAACATTTCATTATTTTTAACATCATGACAAACATTTACATGCAAATGTTATTCACCACTTTCCATTTTGCTTTATACATCTTCCGCTAATCTGTAACGATTGAGACATCAGCACACACACACACACACACACGTCTCTGGGGAGCAGCAGAGGTCAGTTGCAGATGGGACACAGAGGACCAGGGCACGGGGCAGGCCGGAAGATTGGAGGAAATAATTATCTCCATACATTTCAGAACCTCATTTCCCTTGGGGGAATGCATCACTGGTGTTCCTAGCCTTCATCACATCAGCTGCATGGCCTTTCTGCAGCCACGGGCAATCTTGTTCAAGTGAAATTTACTCTCAATTTAAAAAATAAAAAATAAAAAAAGGACCAATTCACTCCTCCTCAACTTTTCACTTGTGCAGCTCTTATCACTACAAACCTAAAACTGTGTGATCGACTTCAGGGACTTGCAGCACACAGTCTGGTTCAGACTCCTTTGATTGTACATTACACTCTGATGACTCCCACGGTTACCTTGGTAACAGCAGGTTGTGCTGGGGAGTTCAGAGGTGCGAAGTGAGTTTGTTAATGTAACAGTTGTTAATGAGAAAATAAGTATGTGTGGATGGGTTTCCTTGTCAGATCTCTGGAGCCTTGGCATGCCATCATATATATATATATATATATATATATATATATATATAAATTTAGGTTTTTTTCTCATTCATATTCCACACACTTATTTTATGACACTGACTGAGCTTTTCCATGTAATTCATCCAATAGTATGTAGTATTTTCATTGCTGGATTTACAGAAAAAAAAACACTTTCCTTTTTCTTACCTTGCCCTGTGGTTAGAATGAAACCCTCATTAACTTTTTTTTAAGTACCCTTCCAATTTGAAAAAAAATATTTTTAAAAAGAACTATGGCACTCTTAACCAAGACTTTCAGCACCAAGGCCATTTAATGCCCCCTACAATTCACAATCCACTAGATCATGCATACCTTAATGCCTTAATACAACACTAACCCTATACAAAGAGCTATGCAAAGAACAATTCTTAAATCACTAAAACAAAATGTTATGAATTTAAATCTTATTTGTCACTGTATGATGAAAATCCGTTGTGTTTCTGTCCTTACTGACTTTGGTGAGAGGAGTTTTTAGACCACTGTGGCCTTGAAAAGATTTAGGTTTGGCTCTGACACTTAAATTGCAAGAAAGACGTTTCTTCGTTTTTACAGCTTGCCAGACTATATATCAAACTGCATAATGTTGTCCCCATCCTTCATTTCAAGACGCTTCTGATTGTTGCTTTCATTATCTATTTTTTGGGACTTTTTACAGAATTTTAAACACTTGATACAGAAATTATATTCAGGGAAAATTGAAAACAGTAACAAAAACTGTCTAAAATCTTGATGTTTAGTGTACATAACAGCAGGTAACAGCAACCTGCGCGCAGTGCTTTGTTTGCGGATGCACTCCACCAGTCTCACAGTGACAGCTTGATGGATGCTGTTTTACGACTGAATGGGATTTGTTTTACAGTCTACTCTGTGCGCTGTCATTGTGTTTGGAATAAGATGTAAAGTTGTGGCCACTGTGGACCACTTTCATCCAGATGAAGTTTAGAACAACAAGGACACTTATCTTAGTTTTTTTCATTTTATTGTTGATGTTGCATTTGCATGACTTCCTATTTTACTTTATTATTAAGGAACCTTTTGCGGCATTTGAGGCAGAAAGACTGCAAATCAAACTCAGAGCAAAACGCCTTTATACAAACAAATTCTTCAAGCTCTTATGGCCAACTTCTTCCTAAAAAAGTGGTAATCTTCAGATGAAAAACTAGACATATTGGAAATGAGTAGCTAATGTTTGTGTCTTATTTGGAAGTTAGTTAGCTGTAGATCTAACATTTAGACAATTAAAACGTAAAAAGTGGACCACTGTTGGCATCTGGGTTTATTACACTGGTCATTAAATTGCAGCATCTCCAGTTTGAGTCCATCTGGGGACCTTTGTTGCCTTCCCTCTTCTCTCTCCCCTCAGTTTTTGTCACTTTAAGCTATCCAATACAAAAGGTAAAACATCAAAGTCACAGCAACATGCCATAATACACATTTACATGTATGCTTGCTAGTTGCTAAAGAACAAAAATAAATCAAATAAAAATAACTCATACTCACAGACATAATGAAGATGTTGGGTATAATGTAAGCTAACGAACACATATTCAACCTGCCTTCTTTGTGGGTAATACCTTAATGTCACCACTGCAGTTCAGTATCACTTCTAAACATCAAAATTACACAAAAGCGGTTGCTGCACCCACTATAAGCCATATTCTAATTCATATTTTAGGAGGGTTTTAGGCTATTATGCTGCTTTGAACTGCAGAGACATTCAATCACAGATGGAACTCAAAAGGAACGAGTGACACATGCAGCAGTGTGACAGATCTGCTCTGTAATATGCACCTACGTGTGAACCTTCTGAACAAGGAGGTGAACAAGGATTTTCCTTCACATATGAAACTAAGAGTTTCTTGGACTATACACAGCAGCTTCTTACCAGTGAATCCAAAAGCTGCTCGTCACTTTCTGATGGGTGATTAGGTGTCCACAGTCTCCCCATCACCTGCATCTCCACTCCAAGTGTTGCTCACTTGTGAGGGATGCTTGGGCTCCTCTTCAGGCTGAACATTGAATCTCTTGCTAACAGCGAGCGGCAAGAGATCTATCAGCCTGCAGCCAACGTTGTCTCATTTCTAAAGCTTGATTGATTTTTTCCCCCCCTACTTTTCCCACCCCCTTTTCTCTGAAAAGATAAATGTCAGCTGAGGAACCCAATCTCCCACCCAAGTGTTTGATCACAGGCTAACTGGGCAATTCAATAAAAGATTTTGCCCCAGCTGGAGTCTTGCCAGGCTTTTGTATTAAAATGCAGTCCCTCTGAGTCAGAGGTATTTCTGTCGTTGTTGCTCCAATATCTCACATCTCTACAGCTCATACAGCTAAACCAACCCTGCTAGAAGATGTGAATCTATTGTTGGCAGCACTGAAAGACATCACTAAATACAGACTCAACAGAAAATTCATTTTACATTAACATTTACCAGCCTTATTGAATGAATCGTCACTCGTCAGCAGATAGGCAAACAGAAATAATTGGTTAGGTTGGTTTAATAAAGTTTCTAAAAGTACAGCTTGGATGTGCCTTCACACTCTAGGGAAATATTCTCTCATTACGTCGGGCGTGGGGGAGGAGGGACGCAGCAATAAAGGTAGATTTCATCCGAGGCTCAGGAGAAAATGAAACCTTCCAGTGACAGTAGAGCATGTAATGTTTTCATCTGGTTCCACCCATGAAGGAAAATTAAATCCTCCCCCTTTTACTCACTCTAAGTGATTGTTTCCTTCACAGCAGATAAAGTGAATGGTGATATTCTGCCTTGATGTTACACTCGTGCAACTACCTGTTGTGCTTTAAACTATCCGAACTAACCCCCCCATCATCACCGCAGTCGTAATCAAGTATGAGCTTTTGGACAACAAACCTCACTGAGTAGCTCATGTAGGTATCAATACTTTGTCTGGATAATTTGGACCTTCTTGGGAACGTTTATATCATCATAAAACTGAGAACTTGTGATGGACATGTTTCATTATTTTCTGACATTTCATAGACCAGAGGAATAACGGAAAGGAGTTGGATTAATCAATAAAGAAAATAATCAGTTGCCACCCTAGTACAGAAATGTCAAATATACTTTTGAGAACAAAGAAACAAACAATGTCTTCATTATATACTTTGCCCGTTTATATTTCAACTGTGTCTTGGTGATAATTCTTACAGTACAGAAATGTTTGTCATTATTTCTGGTAAGTGTGGCTAAAATTCTTTCTTCTTTTTCTATTTAAACTCTCAAATTTCTCAGTCAGCATCCGCATCAAAAATCTAGTATGTGTCGAGGTCTACTTATAATTAATCAGTTGTTGAAATTGAATCGACTAAATTTGTAATTAGACTGTATGACATTTTCTAAGTAAACCCCAAAGTCCCCTGTTTTGAATGCATTCATCCTTTATTCAGTGTCCATAAGTTGGGATTTTTACTGTGACGGTTTCAGAGATCAGAGCAAGACACAGTTCATCCTGACAAGATCAAGAGTATTGCCGACTAATCCTGACTGGAGAAGGGAAGGACATTATATTTCTGGTGAGCCATGAAGCGGAAATGACAAGATCAGGTGAAATAATGACAAGATACAAGGGCAACGGATGAAGTTAAGCAACGATATTTCTAGAAATATTCTCCCAGAAGAGCTTAAAACATCACTGTCACAATGTTTGAGAATTAACCGAAAGTACTTTGGACATATATAGTACTTAGACGTCAGCTAGAGCTGCGACGATTGGTTGATTCATTGTTTAGTCAATCAGCAGAAATGTAACCTTTATTATTAAATCATTTTTGTAATGTATTTCTGCAAAAATACAATTTTCATACATGACTGTAAACTTAATATCTAGTTTTATGACTGCTGGTTGGATAAAACAAGATGTCAACCTGGGAAGGGGGACATTTATTGCTATGTTTTACATTTCGTATACAAAACCATTAATCGACTAATCGAGAAAATAATAAAAATAGTAATAATATTAAAAGTGTTGCAGTCCTAAATTCATCCCATTCCAATTCATAGAGACTGACAAAATGGTATATACAAGATCTTTTTCTTATATCTTTTGTAGGGAAAACTGGCAGTTACACATTAGTTACAGCACCTTCCTCAGCCTGCAGAGGTTCAGTAGTATCTCACTATATCATCTACTTCCAACACTTCTTTACTGCCAAACAGATTCATGGACTTAAAGCTGCACAGTGGTTTCTTGTGCACCAATTATGGGAAATGTATAATTGATTTAGGTTTGAAACACCCTGGAGGAGAAACACACACGCACACACACACATCTTCAATAAAATGGAATGTCAGATTCATATTTTTCAAACCTTCCAAAATGTCTTCTCAGTCCATACCCATTAGAATAATTTTATTCTAGCATACGCAGATCAAACCAGTCCAAGCCATCATCACATGGCTTCCACTGGCTCCCAATGTATCAAACTGATCTAACCGAACGTCTTTTTTGACATATTTTGCATATCAATATAGGCGCCGTCAAATTGAAATCCCTTTCTATTTTAGGAGATTGGTTTTTGATGGCGTTTCATTACAGGGATGTTGGCTATGGGTCAAATGAAAATGTCACATCAGGCTCAGCAGAGGCTGGTCAGGGGCAGCCCTCTTCAACACAGACAAACCTCCCTTCACAGTTTAACCTCCTTCGCCTGTGAGATGATGAATCATAGAACCCAGCGGAGAGGGCGCATGGTGACGGGAGGGTGAATGAGCGTTCGCCGAGGTGCCAGTCAGCCTGTTTGTGACAATCTTACGTGCTTCTACGGTGTTACTCACCAGCCATAATCACTTTAAGTCAGACTTACGCTCAGGCTTGTCACACTTCCTTCTGTACGAGTTGCCTCCAATAAAGAGAGAAAAACTGAAATTACACATTGCCAAAATACTTACCCGTTTTACATTGTGGTAAAATGATTAGTTGATGAATTCATTGGTGGATGGATTTAATGGAAAACAATGATCACTGATCAATCAAATTATTTAAACCTCACTGGCCAGTGACTGGTGGGTCAGTATTGCCCGGCCAATAACACATTTGTATACAAATTTCTGTACACAGTATCAGTGTATTTGTAATACACTGATACTGCTAGATATTTGAGAATAAAAATATGTTGAAAGTTAGCCAGCATAACATGAAATATTCGATATGGATCCCTTAAATTAATTTTTTTAAATAGCTGTGACATGTGATATATACCAAGTGTGACACTTCGACCGATTAGCTTTCTGCCTAATTCTTAGACTCAGTTTAAATATATATAATCTTATATAGTATTTCTCAAAGTTGTGTTTTTATTCCTTTAAGTATTTATACAGTCTGTGTATGTTTTAATGTTGTAATCAAGTGCCAGATGGGACAAATACAATTCTCCTCCTTGGTAGAAAATAGAGTTGCATTCTTTTTTATTCTATTCTAAAATTAAACTTGTCAGCGCTCTCTGGTGGACAAACTATGGAATGGAGACAACTTCCCTCAAAACGTTCACACACGTAATGTTAAAAAGATAAGATAATTAAATTAATTAGTCAAGTGACAGAAAATTTATTGCCAACTATTTTGATAATCCATTAATCCATTTTTAAAGCAAATAGACAAGAATTAGCTGGTTCCACATTTTCAGATGTTAGGTTTCCTGTCATTGTATATTGAATATCTGCGTTGGCTGAACAAAAGAAGCAATTTGAAGATGTCACCTTGGCTTTGATTAATGTTGATGCACAGTTCTAGCTATTTTATTTTTATGATTCAGTGATTTATGAATTCAGTACATTTAGTTTATTTTATCTTTTAAAAATAGCTTTAATAAAGAGCTGAAATGATATGATGCAGAATATACTACATAAGTGACACTCATCATTCGAGAGTGGAATAGGACAATTTGTCCATGGGGAAGAGGGGTTAAAACATATCAAGCAAAGTGACAGGACATTTGCTGGTTACAACTTCGAAAGAACAAGAGTTGCTCCTCTTGTTCTTTTCCCATCTTTGTAAATTGGATATTTTTTTGTTTTTTGTCTGTTTTTTAGACAAAACAAGCCATTTAAAGAGGTCACCTTGGAGTTTGAGAAATTGTGAGGGCCATTGTTCACTATTGACATTTTATAGATGATTGAATGAATTGTTAGTTGCAGCCTCGATAAAACAACTTGTGTGCATGTTTTTATGTTGTCTGCCCGTCAGTTTGTTTCTGCTACTCTGTCCAATCTATACTTTCTGAAACGCTGTGCTCATAAACTTCCTATACAGTTAGTGGCATCGAATGTTTTAATTAGGTTGAACTCGGTGAATACAGACACCAAACACTAACTCTTTCAATAGACCCCTATATATAAAAATCAGCTTTTCGTGTCTCTTGAGCTTCACATTAGTGGCACCCGATTCAAGGTTAAGAATCAGAACATTTCAGTAATTTCACCCGTGTCGCCGTGGTAACACTCAGCATACACAGCTCCCAACACCCATTCTGCTCAGTGCCAATGTCTGCAGCCTTCACGATACAAAAGAGACATTCCACAGCCAAATACTGCATTCAGACACTTTCAGACTCCAAAAAAAACGAAACAAAGTTTGTCTGTTTTCTTGATGAGTCATTGCCTTGCCGTCTTTCTGTCGTGATGGGCAGGAGGTCACAGGCAACGATGTTGATGGTCGGCCACTGTAGAGGTTCAAGCTGCGGGGGGAAAAGTAAAGTCGTAACGGGCAACCTGTGGTGTCGCCAGTCACTTTAATAATGAGGTTTTCTTCAGACAGGAGCAGTGTCAAGACATCGGCCCCTTTGTGCGGACAAATGTCTGTCTCAATCCGTAAACTATGTTTGTGTATTATGTATTTGAAGCCTAATGACGAGCAGTCCTGGAAATGAGACTGAGAAGTGGGGGCGTAGTGAAGAGGGAGCAAGGTGGGGGCAGGAGTAATTTCGTGTGTGCGGGGGCGGGTGGCATTCAAGAGGAAGCATGCAGTTGTTCCAATCACTGATTAATTAGATCATCATTCTCTCATAACTTCTCATGCCACTGCAGGTTCATCTAGTATTTCTGTAGCCGAGGTCAGCTGGCTGCGTGGTGCTGGTGTGCTAATGCAGAGGAGGCATTAACCCCAATCTCTGTGGATGAGAGACCGCTTGGCGTGCATCCCTCCCCAGAGACTGGTGGCATGCTTCTGTCTGCCTGCCAATCTTATTTCCCGGATAGCTTGCACACTTATTTCATTTTGGCCCGTTTCACAGCCCCATATTGATTTTCGAAACATCGTGTTGGTGTGAGGATGAAGGGCCCACTTTTGAACACAGGGTTCTGTAATGAGCTTGTTGCGTTTTATCTGATGCGGTTTTCTTTTCTTTTTCCTTTTTTTAAAGGAATGTCTTTAATTTGTGATTAAAAGGGAATTAACTAAATCAGACATATGGTTTTAAGTGAGTCTCTTCACTCTTCAGTTTCTTTTGGTTTCGCTCCTATTTTCCTTTTCTGTGCTTTCAAACTTCTTTTATCTCCATTTGTGTCTCACCTTTCTTTTCCTCCGCCTTTATTTCCCCTGTTGCTTTTCATACCTCATGTGCTTGCGCTGTCTGGCTTTGTGTGTTGAAACTAGCGGATATGAGACGGCGGGCTGGGTATCGGAGACGACGCTGTCTGTCTGACAGTCCCTGTGGTACATTAGCCGTCCCTTACCATGTATTATTGATTCCCTCTCTCTAATCACTGTCTCCAGTGTTACAGATGAGCCTTTATTGCCAGCAGCGCCTGCACTCTGAGGAGTTTCTGGCAGCCAAAGTCTTGGCTGAGGTACAACTCTCAAAGATACTGCAGTTTTCAACAGCAGCAACAACAACAACAACAACAACAAGTATCCTGTACTCATGTGTAACACCTATCAAAGTGAAATTCTGGTATTTTTCAATCTGGGTCATATTCTCATTGTGGCCATTTTGACTAATGGGTCAATGTGTCTCTACAACAGTTGAAGCGAAACAATGTACATCGGCAGCGAGTCTCTTAAAGCTTTCCAAACACCCGCTAGATTAGCTCTAGTATCTAAGTGCATGGGGGTGTTCTTCTGGGGCAACCAATAGCTTTCCTTTAAGAAATCCGTGTCAGCATTTCATCCCAAGGGTCCGGCCCATAAGTTCAATTCAATTTAAAGGTTAATGTGCTGAACAAGTTTCAGAAGTAAAATATCTCAGTGTCATAATAGATTTCTGTCTAAAAGTTGAGAAACATGGCGAGCAAGGTTGCTAAAAGCAGGAGTGATTGAGACACAGATTGTTTACTGGTCTGATGCACCAGTCTGACGCTGTCTCCCGATACTAATTCCCATATCTCAACTCAGGGTATCTGCTGAATGATACAGAATAATGATCCCATACCAGTGCTCTCCTTTCCCCCAAAATTTAAAATACACTCCATGGCCTCTTTATTAGGTACACCTATACAATCGAATGCAATCCAGTACAACAGATCAGCCTTATATTGTACCATACCATTGTATACAAAGCTTATAATAACCAGTTTTTGTTCAAATGTTCTGGAGAGTGCATTATATGGAAAACATTAGTAACATCTTAGTATAATTCAGTCCAGTTCAACACCAAACTACAACCTCAATAATAAATGTAAATACCATAATCAAAATTGAACATTATCAAAAAGGTATTAACAAAGGTACAATTTATGGCTCATCTGTTGCATTGGATTGAATTAGATTTTTAAAAATGTGTACCAAGTGGCCACTAAGTAGGTAAACCACACTGCTCATAGGGATACATTTTTAAAAACATTTTATAAAGTCTATGGTCCCCATGGTGGACCATTGTGTTTTATATTGTTCTGTATTCCTGATGGGCACTGCAACTAGTGTAGGCAATAAATGCTGTGGTATCTGGCACTGGTCCTTATAAACATTCACATACAGTAAAGTTTGACCAAAGACAGCTGTAATGAAGCCACGACAGCCATATGAAGGCTATGTGTGTTCTATGTGGCTGCGCATTTGACAGGGATAAAACGGATGTAAACAGAGCTCTGAGATAAAGCCCAGATTTTCTCTGCCCTTTCAACTATTCAGTCAGCGTTTGTTCGAGACAGATTCCACACAGCGGGAAATCAATTACATTCGCACCAATATGGATCACAGACCACTGGTGATCTGCATGTCTTCCCTCTTCTTCTCTTCCCTCTGTATCTTGCTGAAGAACAGAGAATTCTTTAGTCTTTTTGACAGATGACTACTTTTGTGTGAATCTCTGCTGGGCGCTTTGGCACAGAGTGAAACGCTGCACACGACGGGGGTGTGCAGCATGTGGGAGGGAGAGTAGGGACACTGAGGGAATATGTACAGTGGAGGGAGTGGGGATTGACAAAGTGGGGAAATTAACTCATAGCATTACAGGCCCCTTCTGATGTCACGCTCACATCACCGCCAGCCCCACCCACCATACTCAAGACAAAAAACACACTTACATCACTCTGAGTCATACTGCAGCATATAGTTGTGTATATAATTTATTTAACACACACACACACACGATTTCAAATGTGTATCTGTAAATCACATTAACCTTTTATCAACCTATTAACCTTACTATTCATCTACAGCTTCATAGTTAAACAGCAATTACGCACTAAAAGACTTCTCACTGCTAAAGTTTAAGGTGAAATAAAAGTTGAGAAAGTGCGTCAGATTTTTTTTGGATACATGTACCCTTTCTCCAACAAATTCTGTGGCGTTCAAGCCAAAGCTCAGGGTTACTTCTTTCCTCACACTTTTTTACACAAAGCACAGACGGAGAAGTGTTTGTTCACTCGGAACAACAACAAAAAAAAAAAAAAGAAACAAAAAAAAGGACCAACTCTGAAAGAGCGTTACATCACTTGCATCTGATTCAGAGTAGTCCTTGACTAAGTTACGCTCAAACGGAGGCTTGCGACTGACTGACAGGAGTGAATAGAAAGAAAAAGAAATATAAAAAAATTAAGTGAAAAGGAGGAAAATCTGAAAGATGAAATGTGGAAGGTTTAGGTCGACTAATGAAGTGCCTCTTTGATGAAAACTCACTGAGAAGTTGAAATGTCTAAAAAAGGCCTTACAGGTATTGATGAGAGGAGGAGAGCGTCACCTCTCGTCTCGAGAGTAGAGTAATAGCCGTTTGGTTCATCTTTTGTCCATTTCCAATCTCCAATAAGGATGTTTTTTTTCTCCAAAACAGGGTTATGAAAGGTGTGTTTTTCTAATCTCTTACTACAGAACTGACATGTCTATAAGTATATTGAAAACATACATACTGGACCTAAAGTGATCTCTTCCTCGCATCACTGCTTTGAAAGTTGAAGTGGGTATATTACTTTTCAATATTAAATCTCCTCAAACAATGCTTCCTTGCTCAGCTGCAGATGAAGGACAGCAAGGCAGCAACTAAATGTTATTTTCATTATTGATTAATATGCCAATTCTGTTTGATTCATCCATGAATCATTTTGTCAAAATGTTGTAAGATACTGAAACCATTTTGTGAAGCCCAAGGTGAAGTCATGTAATGACATCCTTTGTTCAACAGTCGCAGAAGACATAAAACAGCAAGTCGTCACAATTTAGAAGCTGGAACCACAAAATGTTTAAGTTTGCATGAAAAATTACAGTCATGATTAAATGATCATCAAAATAGTTGTCATTCACCTCATTCAGTGTCCGAGCTCATCAGAGTTCACTCCTCATCACATCCAGATCTTCAGCCATCATTCCACCACTGTCTAGACTCCATCGGGGGGGTATCAGACACTGTTTGTGGCTTCACCACTCCACTTAAAATATGACGTCACAAAAGCCATGGACTCATTACATTTCTCATCTTTATTACACACGTGAAGAAATATTTGCTCACTCATATTGAGGTCTCTCCCGATTTAAATACTTACCTGAGAATGTCTATACATTCTGTACACTCAGATCACAACCAACTAATTGATGTGTGCGTATATTATTCGTTCAGCTCTGTAGTGTTTACTTGACTGTGCCTAATGAAGATGTGCTTCATGCTGTCTGCTAAATGCCTAAATGTAATGTAATGTCCGTTAAATCCCCCAAAACGCTACGTTAGAATTAATGTGTCTTCAGCAGCCGTCAAGAGGCCATTCCCCAACAAACCACCTGATACGCAGCAGCAGGCAAAGACACATCAGCTATGCAGCAGATTATTCACTTACACGTCACACAAACCCAAAGTCATGGCTCGGAGCAGTCGAAATGTTATGTAGCAGTTGCCCATCAGTGCATTACACAAGCTTAATCCATTGAGTGAAGCTGAGTGAACAAGAGCTCAGCAGTTTAGATGTAAAGGTGATACGAAGCAGCAAGGAGTCACATAATCCCACTGTTTGAGTGGAAATATTGCCTATAGCTGAATGTAAAGTGTGTGGCGAAAAATCTGATTGTGATCATTTATCTTGAGAGTGCCAAAAGCTATAGGAGTTTTCAATTTAGACATTACATGAAAATCACGTGAACGGCCTGTGTGCAAGACAACAGCCACGTCTACATCCACAAGAAAACCACCCTAAAAACAACAACTTGTAAATAAACAAATAAGCACAGCCAGTCCAAAGCAGCAGAGATTCACAAATACCTAATAACTACAATTACAGGTGCAAATACTGCACATAGAGGTACAACAGAAATTAGCGGTTATAATTTGCCACCTAGGCAGCAGGGGGAAGGACCCAAACGCAGACAAAGGCAGGCTTAGTGCAATAATGATAATGTGATAATTTATTAAACACAAAAAGTTACATGCAGCAACTCAGGAGACCAGGGAACAACACACAGGAAACCAGGAACAGAGAAACCCAGTGAGACAAGGAAAACTGAAAGTCACTGAAGTAACTGAAGTCACAATTGGGGGAATCAGGGGCAGGTGAAACACATGGGAGCTATGAAAACAACCAATGATAAACAATTAGCAGGAACTGAACTTAACAAACAGAAAGAACTTCAAAATAAAACAGGAAACACAGACACATAACGCGACATGACATTAGCAAACCAGCAACCACCAAAACATAAACCACAAACTGTAAGACAGAACACACGATGCCTACACAGATATGACTCACAGTATGTATGTTAGCATAAACAGCACACTCCTATCTTAGCTAAGCGAGGCGCAGTGAAGCAATGACCCCGGGCCTTTTGGGAAGAGTTGCTGAAGCTAACGTTACAGAAAATCAGTACAGAAAAACTCTGCTTTGATATAATTCCCCTGGATTATTCCTCCACAAAGCTGTCCTCAAGCGACTGACATGACTGAACTTTTGGCAGGCTAGCCTGCTTACGAGAAGCTTCAAGCTAACAAACGGCTCAGCAGAGTGTAAGGCAGGGTGGTGCAGGTTTAAATAGCCCATCTCATTGTAAAGGGGTGCATTGGATATATGGTCTGTTACAGCCCGTAGAGCACAGTATGCCTCTGTCCCAATTCCATTCTACATACATTTAGTACTACAAGTTCATTTTGTGTATATAATATACTTTGGCTTAAGCCATCGTTAACGTTATTAGCTACACCAGAGGTTTTTCAGCTATGGCAAGTCAAAATTATCATTAAAGTAATTATAACAAAAGTCTCATTATTCTTAAAATGGATACATAAATAGGGCTGTAACCTGATTCTTTGGCCTTTCTGGACACAGCAGCACCCTGAGAAATAGACTGATACTACAAAGGTGCACCACTGTACAGCACACGAGAAACTTCCTCCCAGTAACCAGTAATCAGTCTGTACCACTCCTGCCTCAGTGCAGAGACACTCTATTAGGAATATTTTAAGAATTATTATCATGCACTATTATCACAGACCTTCTAAGTTCTGTTTTATCTTATCTTATCTCATCTTAGATATAAAGATACAAATAGCTGAATACTTTTTCCACCAACCATGAGTCAGTTTGAACAAAACAGTACAGATATAGGCTGGATGAGGCTAAAAGTGGATCATATCTATCATGTCCATTCACTTTCACATTGGTTAATTCACACACCGCCATTCATTAATTTAATTACTCCCTGGACAAATGGGCACGACCCATCTCAGGTGCCCTCAGCAGTTCTTATTATAGCGTGTGTGTGTGTGTGTGTGTGTGTGTGTGTGTGAGCAGGAGATAATAATAAAGTATCTGGTTGAAATGTAAAATATCAACACCAGTCACAGACAGAGCATTTGAAAAATGATTGTATTTAACAGGTTTTCACAGCGACGCTCTCTGAGACCTCAAATCAGTTCAAAATCATCTTCATGAGCAATTCTCATAAAAATAGGACAAAGTCATGAAGTATTAAGCTAAGTGTGGTATTTTTAGCCGCCCGGACGACAGGACGTTAGCTTTAAGAGACGCTTGCCAAAAGGTTTGTTTTATGCCTGTAACATATCGGCCTGGAGAAAGTGACAACAGCATCACACACAGGTTTAAAAGGAAGATTCACCGTCAGCTAAACTTTAAAAGATGATAATCGGGGGGTAGAGAGGAAGACATATTGATTACACACATTAATACTATGTGATGAACTGTAGTTACAAGATGATAACACACAATACAAAAAACAAGTAACTTGAATTCTGGCACTCTGCACCTTTTAAATGGACTTTAAATAAACGAGTCAGTTGGAGCTTTAAAAGCTTCATTATCTGATGTTAGTTCATTTGTTTGTATATAATATTAACTGGTTGGTTGTCTGGTCTTATATGTGTTGGTTTTGTATTATTATTTTTATTATTATTATGTGTGGTTGTCTCTCTTGAAATCTATCAAGTCCTTAAATTAACTAAACTGATCCTTCACCTCCCCCTGCTGGTCAATCTGCACACTGCACCACACGTCCATAAAATGTTCCAGGACATCCTTGTGTTCATTTTTGTTGCCTGATCTGGGAACTAACTGCTCCTCTTTGCACCCCCCCCCCCTTTCTGCTCTATTGCCTCCTCCCCTCTCCTCAGTCACATCTCCATCTTTATCTCTTGTTAGCAAGTCAGTGTCGGCCGTGACATTCTGGTTAAACTGTACAATTCGCCTCAATAACCAATTCGCTTTGGTCCAATAGGCAGCAGCAAATTAGGCCTGCATGTGTGTGTGTGTGTGTGTTTCTACAAGTGTGTGCATATGTTAGAATATATTCATATGTGTTCTTGTATATCTATTGCTTTTATTCTGTGTCCTTGTTTGAGGAAGTGCTTGTCATTTAATTAAGGAGGAGAAGAGAGAGAAAGAAAATGTTCTATTTAAAAAAACGTTAAAACATTAGAAACCAAACACAGCTGGAGAGATTCGAGGCGAGATCGGCCCTCATTTGAAGGGAGATCGTTAATGATGATGAAAATGGTTTGGCGTGGACTGGAGGGAGCAGAGCATTGATTAAATCTCCATTGCAGTGATTTTGGCTTCATCAGCAAGCTGCCAGGCCGCGATTGGCCGAAAGCCGCCATAATCATCTGCTGCAGTCTGTCCAGGTTCAACTCGCTCCCCCAAATACTCCCCGGCTCACGCCACGCTGCTGGCGTCTGACGCGCCTTCACTGTGAGATCTGGGTTTCAGTGCAGGTCCAGTTAGAGTCGTAGCAAAGGAAACACCTTCAGTGAACTAGCGGTCCTGTTCAACCACAGAAACCTTCCAGAGAACCCAGAACACCTTCAGTGTTCAACCACAGAAACCTTCCAGAGAACCCAGAACACCTTCAGTGTTCAACCACAGAAACCTTCCCGAGACCTTCCCTTCAGAGAAAGTTGGAAACCAAACCTGTATTTCATCCAACCCACTTCCTGTTCCAGATAAAAGAAGACATGGTGGCAGAATGCAAAATCGTTGTGACTTGAACCTCACAATAACATCCAGAAACAGAAGCACAGCTGTTTTCTACTCCGCTCACCAACGTAAAAGGGCTTCAAACAAGTGACCACGACCTCTATGACTCCTGTCCATCGGGAGCAAAGGAGGACGTCCATAGAGAGACCAGGTTTTGGTGGTTAGATGGGTCGACAGAACATCAGACTGGTCACTTCCTGTTTCCCTAACCATAACCACAATAAGATTAGGTTTCCATACTCTTCAGTGTCATACTAGTGTTAATGAAGTCTTACTTATTCTGTGTTTTATTATGGAATAAGTGGCACACTGCAGCTTTAATACCAGTTCAAGCCTGCCTGAAACTCTCTGTATCGCTGTTTTCCCATAATCTCCTTACTGAGTGGCCCCTGGGGTGTACTCAAATGGTCACAAGCTTGATATCTCCAGCAGAGGTCAGAGGTGGAAGGAAATGGCTTTTAGATCCATGACGTCTTTACATAACACCATAAAGCTGGTCTCATGTGAATAGAGGACTTTGCAGGGCAAATTCAGCCAGCTGGAGGATTAGAAGCAGCTTCCTGTTTCTTCCAGATTCTTTCTCTTTCTCCATGCTGTCATTTCTCCTCCTCCTTCATCCCTTGTTCTATTCATGTCTCTTTCTCTCTGTAGGAGATTCGTGTGTAAAAACCCATATTGCTGGATTACACCAAAGTCACCTTGACCTCTCACTTCCCTCTCATACTTTCCTTTCAGAGTCTCAAACACAATCTCTCTTTCTCACACTCACTCACACACACACACACACACACACAGGCTGCTTTAGTTCAGTATGACCCAGACAATGTGAAGAGAAGTTAATTTAAAAAGATGCTTCCGGAGAATTATCAACCAGCTCCCCCTCAGCTCTCAGGGGCGTTTTAGAGCCTCTCAGCTCATTGTTTTGTTTTCTTTGTCATCAGCAGAGTTGAATCCTGCATGCTGATGATGTTTGAAGTGCAACACAGGCACATGTCACAATCAGTGAGTGGCATCCTCCCAAACTGTTGTCCGGCAGCGGCCATTCACCCGTGGCAGATGCCACAAACAGCGGCAGCCAATCATGGCCTGCATCGCAGTTACCAGCTGAAGTTGCCACCGTGTCACAACTAAATGCCCTCTGAATGGGGGATGAAGGTAGTTGTTTATGAACACACAAACATGTGAACATGTAAAACATTCTGATGTTTAAAAGGTGTGGGGGAGCAGGGAGGTGGAAGCACACAGACACCTTTAAAGCAGAAAGATTTCCCTTGCTGTGATTGGTGCGTTGAGGGAAAGAGGCGGAGCTTTGGATCTACTCTAGAAACTTTACCTTACCAGAAATCCCAAGCTTTAAAAAACATTCTCCTGCCATCTTTGATTTACAGCTTTTTTTTTACCACCAAATAAAAGTGTTGATTCATTTGGTGTTGCCTTTAATACGACTCATTTTTATTCAGTTAACTGGCAAGCGAGAGCAAGTCAGTAACATTAATGAAGAGTAAGTGAAATACATTTTTAGGAGGGAAGAGAATGAAAATAGAGAGTTTTGTATTCTCCTTTATTCGAGCTTCCACCTCGTCACAGAACATCCGCCGTCCTCCTTTCACCTGAGCTGGTAAACAGATTAGCAACCCCGTCCTGAAAAAACTGCAGGACCAATCCCATCAGCCCTCGCTTCCTGTGCCCGTCACACTTTCATCCTGTCTGTGTTTGATAACAGCAAAAAAAAAAAAAAGGTGAGATGAGATAGAGAGGAGGGGGGTGGAGTGTTTTCATCAGATGAATGCTGTTTCAATTTGTTCCATTTCTGCAGGGTGTAAGGGCACTCGCTGACGAAGTATGGAGAGATGGCGAGGAGATAGAGTGTGTGAAAAAGAAGTGAAGGAATAAAACACAGAAAGATTTCTTCTAAAATATCTGGGAGGCAAAAATAATCTTATTGGTTGAGTTATCTACAGCTGAAACCCCATTTTTATGGATTGAAGCTTGTGAAGTGAATTATTGTGAGAAAGTTAGTTTTAAAACATGTTTAAACAGTATAAATATATATATATATATATATATATATTTATACACACACACACATTTATATTGACACATTTGAATGACAGTTAGCCAAGACATTAGAGCAACAACAAGAGAGTGAGCAACAACATAAAAATAACACTGATCCACCATAAAATTAACAAATGCTAGTAGCATTATCTTGTAATTTAACCAGCAAAATCTCACAGCACCAAAAGCTGCAGGAGGAAGGTAGGTGAGCTCCACGCTCTCGCCCAAATTACAGTTAGTGGTTTGACGTCATTCGGCATTCATCCTCATATGGTGGAGGCCAAATGCAGGAAGGTGCTGAACTATAAAATGGACACTAGATGGCCACAAAACACAAAAAACTCTCACAGTCACGGTCGACTGAAGAGCCGAGGACAGATTAAACTTCACAAAACTCCAGCTCAGGTCCCACTTTTAGGAGTAAAATAAAGCAAACGACTGAAATGTCCTTAGATTGTTGCAGAAATCACCAGGTATAAATTACAGACGCTGCTGTAATGCTGATGATACGCATTTCTTTGGGTCAATCCTGCTGGATGCATAATGACAGATCTGTTCATATCAAGAGAGATCAAAGCAATTTTCAAAGAGCACAATTACTTTAACACGACCGGCTTTATATTGCAGAGGAAGTTTCAGTTACAGACGTTACACAAAGTTTTGTAGCTTTGTCTGTCCTGACTTTTAATACTTTTATTTTACTGTACATTTGCATAGTAATGGATATTTGTTGCTAATCATAATTTGTACTGCTTTGGCAATATAGGTTTCTGATGTCATGCTAATAAAGGCTATTTGAATATGCATTTGAATTTGAGATTGAGAGAGAGCTGGAGTAGGGCTGTAACAAACTGCCAGGACTGATTATTTACAGCAGATACTCAGGCACAGGAGTCCACAGAGCAAAGACGCAGAGGGACGACGATCAGAAACAAACACTCAACAGGTTGGTGTTCTTGTTACTTTTTAAAAGCCGCATTAGTGGTCTAACCCTAACCCTACCCTTAACCCCAAGTGAATTGGACAGAAACAAACTTTGTCTCACTGTTTGGAGACTGTAAAAGGCATTGCACTGATTTCCTGAGGTGTGGAGTCGATGACTTGAGACTTGACTCGACAAAATCAGAGACTTGTGACTTCACTTGGACTTGAGTAGCTTAACTTAAACACGCTTCACTACTTTTTTAATGATCAAGTTTAACAAACAAACACAAACTTACAAAAAGCATTAATGATTTGTTTAAATTGTATATATTTGTTACGTCGATGACACTGTTTAATGTTTTTTTTTTGGAATCCTGTTTGTTCTTGGTTTTGTTTGTTTTACTACCTTTGTTTGTGTTTTCAAGTTACCACCTGTTGCCCATAACTAATCATCAACCTCTGTACTTATACCTGCCATTTTACCCTCATCATTTACCAGATTGTCTTCGTACCCTCATACCTGGTTTAGACTCTCGTTTTGCCTTACCCCTTTGTTTACAACTTTGTTGTTAAAATAGTAAGTCTGGACCTGGGACTTTACTTGAGTCTTGCCTGTCTTGACTTGAGACTTGGCTCAGGACTTGCCTGTCTTAACTTGGGACTTGCCTGACTTGTCTTAGGACTTGACTCAGAACTTGACAGTCTGGACTTGGGTCTTGACACAGGACTTGCCTGTCTTGACTTGGTACTTGACTCTTGTTTGGCCTTACCCCTGTCGTCTTTGTTTGCACACATCTGGATTGACTTTTGTGTACTGAACCTTGGAATAAACCTTAGAACATTTCGTCTGCCTCGGAGTTGTTGCTTTTGACTCCTTCTCGCCAGTGTGTCGCAATATTATTACTTTGTTGTTAAAATGGTCTGGACTTGGGCTTGACTCGGGACTTGTCAGTCTGAACTTAAGACTTGACTCAGGCCTGTCTTGACTTGGGACTTGTCTCAAGTCTTGACTTGGGACGTTTCAGTCTGGATAAGCAATAGATTAATACATTTCTCTATTGGGTTGTTATGTCTTCTTCTCTTCCAGATATGTCAGTAAACTCTTCCTCCTCCTACAATGACTCCCTGCTTCAACCCAACCTTTCCTACATCAACTCTTACGATGCTTCTGGATTTACGTGCTTCCTCACCAGACCAAGCTCCTTAATCTACGGAGCCTTCAACATCACCAGAATCCTGCTCCTCCTCCCTCTCTGCATCCTCGTCCTCTACCTGGGTCTCCAACGATGGCGGCAGCAGCGCTCCACCTCCACAGCAGCGATGAGTCACTCAGACAGCTTCACCTACCACCTGGTCCT
>JAVQJD010023506.1:0-14547 GCA_036023655.1 Nannoperca australis | reverse complement strand
AAAAAACTATGAAAACTCGTCCATTAGGTTAAAATCAGTGAACAAAGAGTCATAAAACCTACTGGCGCTAAAAAGAAAGACCACCCTTCGTCCGGCCCTGAAACACACCCTTTATCTGTTGAAGATAAAAGGGCTGACACAGCCCAAAATCGATCTCTTTTTCCTCCCTTAGCTTAACTCTTACTCTTACCCTGCGTCTCCTACCAATATCTTTTTCTCTACGGAGCTTTAAATTTTCGTCTTTCTCCGGACTTCTCCGGACTTTTAAATTTTATTTTCAAAGTTGATCTATTTAGTGAAAGCAAACTTCCGTTATCTTTCAAAACTTTGAACTTCAGCTGCAGATTCTCACACAACTCAACTCAACTCTGACCTACGCCGCTTCTGGACGGGTTCCTACATGCCAAGGAAACCTAGTTTAGTTCTCCGTATAGCAGAGTTAGACGGTACTCCAAATCACAACCAGCGAGACCGGCTTCGGATCCGTGACCTGGACCAAGAACATCGCTACAGGGGGTCAGCATTTGACTCCTCTTTCGACCTGCAGGACAGCGAACCTGTTCTGGAGGCCGTTAAAAGGGAGCACGCTACCCTGCGATAGTTCTGCCAGTCACCCCGCCGAGTATTGTATTATTATTACTCTGTTATTACATTCACTTAGTTAGAAATAAAATCACTGTTTAATTCAGCCGTGGTCTGTGTATGGTGTTTCAAAGTCAAATTGATTAATCAATGCGAATCAGGAGTCTACGATTTTCAGAATAAAACTGATCGAGTTATAAGTTGCTTGGTTTATTATTTATTCCCTCAGGAAGGAGGGTGGTGCCCCGATAATACAATATCTGAACATTAATAAGTGTAGAAGTATTTATACGCTACAAAAGTGTCTGCTAAATGCCTAAGTGTAATGTCTAAATGTAATGTAATACCGTGGGCTGAGGGGAAGTGGAATTACTAATGCAGCAAGGGTTTGTATAGACTCTAATGGAAGACACCTTAAAAGTAAATTGTGTTTTTGTTTCCTTATACCTCCCTGATGTTTTTTCCCACCTTCTAAAATTTAGAAAATTGCTCACAATCTGGTGAGAATAATTTTACCCCCAAAAGGGGCGCGCTGCAAAAAAAGCTTGGGAACCACTGGATTATCAGACTATCTGACATCATCATGGAGGACAAAGCAGCAGATAAATGCGTGTGAAAGCTAATCTTTGATCAGTGAGTTCACTAAGAAGCTTCCTCACTGATGATCATGATACAGATAAATAAGGATACGGTAAACAATAACAGCTCAATCTGGCCCAAAATGCTCTCAAGAGCTCTTGTTTATAACACAGGACTAATATACAAGACTTAAATTACACCTCTGTATTTAGTGACATCTTACTGGGACTTTGTGATTAATATTCATAATACCTATAATAATAATATATAATATTATTACAGACATAGCAGGTTTACATGGAATCAAAAACATAAACAACCTGCAGCTTTAAATTCACAGGAGACCTTAAACTCAGATAATATCTGTGCAGACACAGAAACAGATGGATGAGCATGTAAATAGGCACACAGGTAACAGGTAAATGGATGGATGAAGTGCCCTGTCTCACCCTCTCCTCTGCTGTGTCCTCCTGCGTCAGCACCTGTCTCTCCAGAGCGAGTAGAGATCTGTCGATCCTCGACAGCCGGCTGCACAGAGACAGCAGCAGGTTCACTATCTTCTCTAGATCTCCTGCAAACACAACCAGGTCAACATCTCAGGAGCTGCACTTGTTGAATATTAATAAAAGAATCACTGTTATATTGTTGCTTTTTTACAGTGACAGTCAGAAGTCGTACCGATGAACATGCTGTACTTGTCCCTTTCATTGGGTTTGAGGCGTTCATGCAGCAGCGTTTCGATTCTCGCCCCCAGCGCCTGGTGAGATCTCTGCTTCTCACACAGCGCCGCCTTCTCCTGCTGCAGAGCTGCCACACTGCAGCTCAGAGCCTCACAAAGCTCCACCTGGTAGACAGGGCAGGAATCACAAGTATACTCAGGAGTTATACGAGTGTCACCGCTGTGATGTTTAGTAGAAACTACTACATCAAAACATGGTGGTAGAGGATGAGTTGTTAATAATAATTAAAAATAATAATAATAATAATAATAAAGCAACAATGAGCATTTGATTGCTTATCTCTTATTTGATTGACAAGAAGCACTTGAAAACACGACATGCACGTGTACAAATGCCACATTGTTGGCAAGTAGGAATTGGCCACCTGGAGATTCAACCCCCAACTTTTGTACAACCAGAGCAGGTGACCTACTGACTGCACCACAGGGAAGATATGGCTTCCACATACCTTCTAACAGTTGTGTAAGTAACTTAAGTATTTTTTCAAACTATCAGTACTTAACTTTTTATATTTCTGTCAACTTTGACTCCATTACATTTTCTAAATAAAAGGTGTACTTTGACTCTGATGCAATCCCATAAGCATCTTCGTTACATCATTAATACAAAATAAAACGGGAAGACATTTGGTAGCCTAATGATGTTAGAACACAAACTGCAAGCTAGCAGGTTTGGCAACAGATCCGGCGGTGCTATGTTGCAAAAGTTAAGGAGAAAAAGAGTTTATTTTTGTTCGGCCAATGGAAAATTAGCACAGAAAATTCTAATATTATTTCTAACTTCTGATTGGGTGGGCAGCCTACAGCCCGCCTCCAAAGTCTCCAACCCCCTCTTCTCGTTGTGTTCAGAAAGATGCCTGAACACCTAAACTCCCAAACTGCATCTGTCTGTTTCTTTCTGTCTCTGTTGCTGTTTGTTAGTGCTTGTCCAGCGGACCTCTGCCAGACCAGCATATCGTCAGTTAAATGTAACCCAACCCGGTTCTGTGTGAGCAAACAACGGCAGAGATACAGACGCTGGTCAAGAGTTCCCGGTAAACTCGTGGAGGGCATCGCTGTAGGTTTGCGGTGATGCCAGAAGCTTGTGAGGGGACAGTGAAGAGTGTCTGCAGATTATACACCAATCACGCTCTCCTGGCCCCTCCCCTCAAACCCCTCCTCTTCACCCCAAAACAGTGACAGAGAGTTTATACCGAAAAATTTACATTGTAAAAAAAAGACATCATAAAATAAGATGGTGTCGTAAAAACAAACTGACATAAAAAAAGAAAACTGGTGTTACACACCTATAGTGGCAGCTACACTTAGCAGCAGTAAAATTATGATTATTTAAAATGAATATTTATTTAAACTCAAAAACGCTTAACTGTGAAAATATTACTGGCAAAATTCTGGCAGAAAAATCATCAGAAAATGTTGTGCATACAGTACTAATTACAGTAAAACACTGAATGTTACTGTGGACCCATCGCTTGATGTATCTGAACACCATTTGAAACACTTGATATCTGGCATCCAAAGAATGTCTGTCATTTGAATGAAAACTTGTGCAGATAGAGATAATTGGTAATAGCATATTTTGAAAAATATAGGGTGATGGACTTCTGAATTGACCATAGGTTACAGTGAAGAACATTCATGTCACACATTTGTGGATGTGCTGAAAAACCCAGCTCTGTAGCTACAGCTGAGTTATTTAGATATTTAAAATTTTGGAATGTAAATAGATTGATGTATTGAAATGTCCTTGATAACTTCAGATCAGTGTAAATTATCCTGACAAAGTTTCGGGACAATTGGCCCATCAGACGACTTCTCCAAAATAGATTTTTGAGAAATTGAGAAAAAAAAAATTTTTTTAGAGCAGAACAGCATTTCAGAAAAGGTGCAGATTAATTGATAGACAAACATTATGACTCTAGGTCACACCACTCTTTAGATTATAGTGAAAATACCTGATTGTATTTTCCTGATTGTTATAGTGTCACCTTGAGGTCAATGTAATTTTATGTGGGTGGACTTTTTAAGCCACCTGCCAATTTTGGTGACTTTTGTTGTTACGGTTTTAGCAGAGAAAATTAATAAAAAACAAAAATGAAAACAAAAACATTATTCAGCAGTTTCAATGCTTAGACCTCTAATAATAATACAAGCATAAAGTTTCACAAGAAATCATTTTTTACCTTCCTGGTGTTGAGGTCTTTCTCATCCAGGTGGGTCTCCTTCCCACGATCTCCTGCTGTGCTCTGAGAAGGATCACAGATCACATCTTGGATCCTAGGAAGAGAACACTTTCAATTTTAATTGTTTGAATTTTTTCACTAGCATTCCAGAACACACCCCATGTGACCCAGAAAAATCAGTAAAGGAATTCAAGACCAAACTACCCAAACTACCTACAGAGAGAGTCATCGTCATATTCCACCACCTACACTGTCTGGGACTGAAGAACACAAAAATTCTAGCACTACAAGGCAGAACACCAAAAGGAACAGACTACAACTCAAAGACCAGGACGCACAGGAAATAACCACTCCAAAAACAGATGATGAAGGAAGAAAAAAAGCTGTCATTTCAGTGGACAGACTAGATGGACAGTTGTACTGACATGGGGACATAAGGATATGGGTCTTCTAGCATTACTATACAGTTCCTCATAGTAAGCTTTGAAGCATGACAGTCAAATTTGTGATATGGTATTTCCCGTGAAAGTGGTTCTCAGGCAAAATAAATAAAGAAATGGCGATTAAAACACCTTGATACACAAACAAAAAAGTAAGTTGACAGGGGGAAATACTGCTGTGCATTTTCAGTGGGCTGAAGCTAGAAATGTTTTTGCTGTTTGGTGCCAGGCAAGCAATTCTTATTGGACTGACATATTTATCCAGTGGGTCTTACAGCTAAGCGCAGCAGTGTTTTAATATGAAATCCTCTTTTTATTAATTTTGTTAATTAACTTCTTCAATGATTAACCTGTGTTGTGAAGTTTATAATACAGTGACAGATAAGATAAGATAAGATAAACCTTTATTAGTCCCTCAATCGGGAAATTGCAGGGCTACAGTAGTAAAGGTGAAAAAACTGTAGTAGATATAAAATATAGAAAGAATAAGATAAAAATAAAAATATCGCATGCGGAAAGAGCTTATCAACAATACGGAATAAAAAGAGTAATAAACAATAATACATATATATATATACAAAGAAGCCCAGTGAACTTATATTATTGTGGATATTGTTATTGCACAGTGATATTGATTATTGCACAGTGATATTGTTATTGCACAGTGATGTTATCAGTCTGTGTGTGTACTCGGGAGCAGTGCAGGTTATAAAGTTTGAAAGCAACACGAAAGAAGGACCTGCGGTATCGCTCCTTTACACATTGCGGGTGAAGCAGCCTGTCGCTGAAGGAGCTGCTCAGAGATGTTAGCCAGTCCTGCATGGGGGGGACGTGTTCTCCATCAGAGATGATAGCTTAGCCATCATTCTCCTCTCCGTCACTGGCTCGAGGGGGCATCCCAGGACAGAGCTGCACTTCCTAAGTAGTTTGTTTAGTCACTTTTTTTGGTGGCAGGTTATTTGTAGCATCTTAAAACATGAATGAGGATAGTAAGAGTGAGTTGCTTGCTACAGTTGCTTTTGTAGTATTGATGAAACAGCAAAAACATAAAAAAGAGGGTCAAGATGACCTGCTGACTTTGCTACGAGCTGATTGGCTGTTGAAACAGGTGACTTGTCTTACCTTCTAAAACCAGCCCTGGAGATTTGGCTAGCCCGTCAGCCAGCCTGAGTCCAGCTGAGACGGGCCAGTTCACAACACTGCAACCTTCCCCTGCAATGTTGTCTAGTCACTAATCAGTCACTAATCTTCGGTCGGAACTGGCCTCGGAACGCTCGCTCAACACTCTGTATTACCCTGTTTATTACCCAAACTCCAAGAAAAGACCCAAACCAACAATTAATTGATCCTCCCAAGTATTGTGTGTATCCATTGCCTGATATATCTCTTTTCTTTGTGCCATATACCTTCATATATCCTTTTCACAGCAGCACATGTAATTGCATGAAAAGCATTAGCTCATAACATTAATGATGACTGCATTCTATTTTGGTGAGCCACTTCCAGGGTCCTTGTATTGTGAATGATGAGTCACTTGAATGGCTCACTGGGACACTTAATGGAATAGAGCCACTGTTAATGTTATTAGTTTGACTTGTGCTTTACCTGCTGACAAGTATAAAGGTCTATTTTCCCCAAAACTATTAAAAACGCATTAGTGAGCCACAGTGTAGTTTATTTATACACTGTCCTGCTGCCCCAAATACTCACTAGAGCACCAAATGTGGATTCATCCGCAGCTGAAAGAAGTCCCCAACAAATGAACTATTTCCTGCTGTTTGATTGATAAAAACTGCTGTGGAACTACTGGAGCTGAAGTGGACTCAACCTGTTGGTTTGGATCTTTTTATGGGAATTGATCACAATAAGAAAAATATAGAAGAAGACCTGGTTCATCGTTTAGGTGCAATATTATGCATGATGTGTTCTATATCCTCGAGCATGAAGAGAGCTCCAGGTGAATTTTTATATATTTCATAGCTGATTCCATTTACTGGAAATACACCAAATATCAATTAATCAGCCAAAGAAAAATATATCAACAATGTCTCAAAGGTCCATGCATGTAACATCATTTATCAACCGTCAAACTATATGTACAGTGAATCCAACTGATGACTAATGGGGAGTCGTATTTTTGGTCAGTTTGATACATTATAACATTATTAAAATGTCAATTTTATGGGGGTATTTTGTCCTAAATTTGACCTTGTCCCCATTCAAAGACAATTTTAGTTCTTTACAACTTGGGTGATCTGTTCACAGATTTGAACAGTTAATTAAGATTAGACCCAAGTTGTAATAAACTGGCATTGTCCCTAAAAGGAATGCCAGCATGCCCCCCTTTAGCCTCATCTCCTTGTTATCGTGTTTTATTCTCCACAGGTGACCCTACAAGCTGATAACGCCTGCCGATACGTGGCCTGGAGGAGGAAAAAGCTCTATCTGCTATTTGCTAAACATCGCTACATAGCCAAGATCTTTGCCCTGGTTGTGCGCAACGACATTGCAGAAAAGTTGTTCTCCCTTAACGAAAAGGCTTTTGACAAGTCTGGGTACCGCTATGATCTCCGCTTACCAAGCTACTGTCACGTGCCAGGGACCGAATTAGAAAAGGCAGATGTCTTCCTGCAAGTGCCGACGCAGGGTGGAAGGACTGCCTGAATACACACATGCACATGCACACACACACACACACACACACACACACACACTGCTCCAAGCTTTACACTTGACTGATTTTGTGTTGGAATGGGTGTCAGTTATATCTCAATATGCAAATATCGTGGGTGGAGCTTGCAGACTTGTCAACACACCCGTTGTGTCAGGTCAGGTCATGACGTGTAAGGCCACAAGGGACTGATACAGGGGTGTGTCCAGGGAGTGGTACGGGCACCCCTGAGATGTGATTGGCCACCCCTGGTGATGATGGCCATGGCCTATTGCTTCTAGGTTTGCAATGACCTGAGTGTAACCTGGGGTACCGTAGTATCTTATTACCTATTTATCTAGTGAAGGAAAATTCCTTTACATAAACTATGATTGGCTATCTGCCCGGTCAGAGGCAGGACCTTAGTTTAAATCTGCTGTTTGATGAGTTTTTGAATGTGCATGGCTTTCTTCTGTATGTAGACACTGTTGGAGGTATACTTTCTTTTTGAGGACTTGCAGTATGGAAGCTTTCTATTACATTTGTATGATGACACACTGTTGTGTTGTGATTTCTTGGTCTATTTATCTTTTTCAATAAAGTTGTAAACAGGAATGTAAAAAAGATACTTTGATGTTAGTAATTAAAGTAGAAATGAGAAATGGTAAATGAATGCTATTTTGATGCGTGTGTGTGTATATCTGTGTGCACGTGCAGGTACTTCATGCCACCTCTGCATAAGTCACTTGGACCACCCCAGTCAGTAAAGTCTGGACACGCCTCTGGACTGACAGACAGCGTACCACATCCTTTGGCTATTTTGTGGTAGCCTCTGAAAAGATGCCAATGTTACTGCTGCCAGAAGGAAGCTTTGTGACGGGCAGTTTGAGATAGCAGGAAGAGGCGACCTTTTCTTTTCAAAAGAATGTGAACACAATGTGCAGATGTATTTTACACTGGCTGAGAACAAAATTGCAGAAAAACTGTAGTCGTCTATAGAAGTGCTCAGCATGCCCTTTATTTTAAAGGAAGAGGTCAACATTTTAGGGACACGTGTTTAACACGTACACAAACGGAAATGTAGAAACGACTGAATTTAGGAGGAGTTGAAACGATTTCTTGACAGACGACGGTCATCCATCCACTCAGTATTTCTGTGCAGTGTCTCCGGCTAAAACGCGAGTTGCCAGATCACTGTGAGCCCAGTAGGTTTCTGTATAGGCACCACGATACAAAACCTGGCAAACCCTCTGTGAAGAAGACTTCGGATGCTGTGTGAGTGACGAGTACGAGTGAGTGGATTCATGTCCTGACTGTATTAGACAAGCTTGTGTATCTGTAGTCAAATCTCATGTAGCCTCTGGTTTCTACTCCACAGATCTTCTAGCCTTTAATTGTCACTTTAGTACAATTATACACAGTATAATGTGTTACGCCCACCATTTGCCTATAATGTCATCTTCATGTGAGAATTTCTTTGATTATTGATGTTTACAACAGAGCTGCACTTGACCTGACTCTCGATGGCCTCAGCTCTATACTATATCTATATATAGAACAGAAAGCAGCAGATCAGCTGATCACTGCTTTACAGACAGGCGTCTTGCCATTTTGGCGTTTTTAGTCTACTGTTTGACGTGTGCCAGTGTCATTCTCAACATCCATTCAAACATGACACAGTCACACCCCGCTGAGACATCTCAGGGGTCCTGAACCTGACTATTGATTTCAGTCATTGTCCACAGAAAAGTAGAGACTACAGCTGAGGACGGTTTGTGTGTAGGTTCATGACACTTTGATTGTGCTGTTAAACTAAGGCTACACTTACCAACTTTAGAGAAGCTAATTCAGGCTTTAATGATTAAACAACTTATTTGGATGTAGAAAGTGAAATAAACAGATGTCTTAACCTTATAAGATGGTGTAACGTGTAAAATGTACTGATTCGATCAGCCCTTCTTGTAACTGTAACATTGTGCAAATGTAAAACCTGGATGTAAATTGCTGTGTATTGTAGAAATAAATGCTTTATTATACTGTGTACCACAGACACATGTTGTCACTTCTGTGTGTGATGTCTGTGTTCTTGACAACAGTCAAGTCCATTAACTGCTTTTTTTTCTTTTTGGGTGCTTTCACTTGGATGGCGTTTGCTCAGTTGTCATGGAGATAGCTTAGTGAGTAGTTCATCAAATCCTTACACCACATTTCTGTTAAACAGTAATCTAATCATTTATTTTAAAAAAGGTTCCCAGTAGCTCTCATAGGTTGTATCTGAGTTTAAATTAAATCACATTTTAAACTTGAAAAAAATGCATAGAAGAAAGGATAACCAACAATTTAGTTACTACAGTTTTATTAAAGTGGGTTACTTCACTCCAGAGTGTTTGCATTCACTGGATCTTTGTTTTACACAGATATTTGATGAGGAGGGTGTATCTTATAAAGAATGTTAAAGGGAAGCAGCCAGTCTTTCCACCGACTCTCTAGGCGCTGGTGTTGGCGGATGATCATTGAATGGGCAGATTTGCCAGTGGAGTTTGGTAATCTTGGTTACACACACACACCCTCCCCCTGCCGGAGCTCTTGGTCACTGCAGGCGCGCTGCTGTCGCCTTCATGCCCATGTTAGTCTGTGCCTGTCAGCCGTGTGGAATGTGCGGCGGACATAGTGCAGCCGGGAGCACCATCTGAAGCCTGCAGACCCCGGCAGTGTCTCTCACAGACTCTTTCACAGAAACCATTCCTCCTTCTTTACTCTACGGACTCGCATTCCACCGCCGCTGAATCCGTAAGTAAGCAGACGTTTTCCTCTCTGTACTTTGACGAGCAGTTCGAAAGTTGGAGCAGTGAGACATTCTTGCGTGAGGAGGCTGCATGCGTATTTCCCCACATCTATTTTTACATGTGAGCCCCCTCCTCAGAGCTGCAGCACAGCAGCCTGAGAGCGACTGTTCCAGTGGGATAACAAGATGTCGTTTATATTAATGAGCAATATAGTCAAGTAATAACATGTTCAACGGAGTTTGGACATCATTCTGTCTGAGTAGAACAGATGCAGACACATGTATACAGGGGCTTTGTGACATTGCATCAACTGCTCTTTATCACAGCGTTGTGTAAAAATGGAATCCAGTGTTGTTATCTGCAGCTTCAGACAGGCTCACAAGAAACACCCAGGTAGAAAATGAATGAAAAGAAACACATATGATTTCCAGTGAGTAAGAAACAAGGCAAGACAATATAAAATGTAAAGAAAACTAACAAAATAAATAAATAAAGTTAAGTTCTTTGGGTAAAACTTGAGATGTGAGGAAAATGGGTCAGAATCGTCAAAAGTGTTTCCTTACTGAGCAAATGTCTATTTTGCCGTAGAAGGAGAAAGACAATTTTGGCCACGAGTTGATGTTTGAGTTTTCCCAAAACGCAGCCGTTATATGGCAGGGAGACTCATGAAAACTGAATTAATCAAATCTCTTATATGAGGGGTTTTTCTTTAATAAATGTGAGATGCAATAAGACACTTACCAGCTTTTTCATTTCTCACGGTTTGGAAAAATGTGAATGTAAGTTAAAAAAGCTTTTTATGTAAAAGTATTCCCACCATCTCTGCAGCTCCTCAGCTCTATAGAACTGTTAAGCCTCTTTTAGCTCATTGTTTTGGTTTTGTGGCCCACATGCTCTGCTCTCATCCAGCTGGTTTCCAGTAGCAGCACAGAGCTGTTTTCAGTGAAAAACACCACACTCACGTCATATCATGTAGACTGTAAATTACTGCTATAAAAAATAGTGGTAAAAACCATTCACATCAGACTCATAGTTGTGTTGTACGGGCCGGAGATACTGGACATTTCTGACCACTCCAATGTCTCCCACTTGGTAAAAAGAAAGTGGGAAATAGCTAGCAGTGACATCTAAATAAAGACAAAATAAAAGAAAGAAAGAAAGAAAGAAAAGGCAATATTAACTCAAATTCTACCCATTCAGCTAATTCAAATGAAGCTATAGACTGTTAGTTTGTTAACTGGCACACATACCTAACACACTTTAACAGATTATGGTTATTTATAATCTATACATATTTCACAAAATAGGGGACCCCCAAACACACACACACACACACACACACACACACACACACACACACACACACACACACTGGTGAACATCATGGAACAATGTGCCACTAAACAGCCAGATACTTCTTCAGGTTCATATTCATCAGGTGGACCCCAACACCACTCCAAATGAAGGCTAACGTTGCTGGATGTTGAAATAGACATGTTAGCCATAGTAACGTTATACCCTGTGTTTTATGCTTTAAGTCACATAAAATAGAAAACATACCAAGTTTAAAAAGAAGTCACAGCATGATCAGAAGTGAACATGTTTGCTAACAGGACAGCAACGTAGCCTGATAGAACAAACAAAGAAAGAAGTATTTTCATGTTACCTATCCGCCCTGAGCAACTCATACTCCTCCACTCACATTTTCTCCCACCTTGCCCTAGTCTTCAAGGTGACCCTGCTGCAGGATGTCTTCCAACCCAGAGCTGACCTCCCTCCTCTTCAGCACGCTACCCTCCTTCCCCTCGGCCACTCCAGGAGCCCTGGCTGTAGAACCCAATGCCACCTCGTGCCAGGAGTGGGAGCAGGCCCACCATCTCCTCTTCCATCTGGGGAACCTGTCCCTGCTGCTGGGCCTGGTAATCCCCACCACCCTGGGCCTGCACATGATCCTGCTGCGCCTCCTCCTGATGACAGGTCTGTCCACAGCGCCCCCTGCTGATGGCGTTCTTGTGGTGAAAATACTATCGTTGGGATTATTAGAAAAAACGACATGTTTCACAGCCTCAGCAGATCTTTCCTCCAATCTAAAGTGCCCTGTGCGTCAAAGCATCTGTAAGTTATTGCCACTAACTTTTGGATTTTGTAACAGCTGCCCTGCATAAAGAGGATCGCTTCAGCAGGGCTGAGGCCGTAAAAGGCTCTGACAATGGCAGATAAAAGAAGGAGAGAATGGAAAAAGCACTTCCACTGTGTTTATCTTCTGCTTGGAAGGAGAGTGGAGACAGGAAGTAGCAGGATTTATGAGTTATGTGGTTGTCATTTTGACAGTTTTTTTATTTTGTCGTTTGGAACAAATTCCTCTCTGAGGGTTTTATAGAGAAAAAGAAACAGACAGGAACGAGGAAGAGTAAACGAGCAGAGCTACAGTAGTTCATCTTGAAAAGTAACTTTCTTAACATCTCGGGTGCTTTGTTACGGAAGACTAGATGAGTCATAATTATATTTATGAAACAGACAATTCTATACATTTATAAATGAATATAACAATAAATAAATAAATACATTAGTTCTTATTTTTTAGACCCAGCATGCTTAACTTTTACAACTTATAATTATAATTATGTTTAAGTACATTTCATGCATTTTAGTGACAAATCTGGTTCCATTGGTCTGGTAACAATCCAAAACTAAATTGTATTTGTTTTCCTCTCAGTGTACTGGTTGTATTTCATCAGTTGCCTTTTAATAAGCACTCTTTATTGTGAAAAAACTTGATGATTTCTCAATCAGTGAGAAACCACTGAACCACCGTGCCGTGCCCAATAATTTACATATTTTCATCTGAAGTCACAATAATATTAACATTTACATTTTTTTTAACATTTCTATTCTAAGAAAAATAAGATGTTCAGATATGAAAATGACTTAATGTTTGTTCACAGAAGCTGCACTTTTGCAGGTATAAATGTTCAGACATGTTGCTATGGTAACAGCTCCAGATAAACCTTAATCCAGCTTTAAGAGACTGAAGAATCTAGACTTTCTATGTACAAAGTGGATAGCTATGGAATAAGTTCAATATATGTTGAACTGTAGTATTTATAAATCTCATCTGGTTAGAGTAACAAGCATTTTTTATTGGATTATTAAACAGTAATAATCCACAGTACAACAAATGACCTTCCTGATATTAGATTTACAGTAGCTATACATGATGTTGTTTTTATGAATGGATATTAAACTAGACTCAAGTATTCAACTTTGAATTTAGACATTGAATCAGGTGTTAACATTCAGTGTCGAGACACATGTTCTCCTGAATCCACTTTCTTCTCTGTCTGTGACCCTGCCAGGATGTGGTCTCTTCATTGTGTGGGCGACTCTGTACAGGTGCAACCTGGATGTGATGGTTTGGAACGTGGTGTTTCTGGTGGTCAACTTCATGCACTTGTTCTTCCTGGTGTACAAGCGTAGGCCGGTGAGTTCTACATCAGCATGCCCTCGTTCACATTACATTCAGGCCATTCAAGTGTTTCACCAAATTGAAATTCTGGCCCCAGGTGTTGAGGGACCCGTGTGTTTATTTCTGCTCAGGCTCAGTGTAGACTTTCTCATTGCTCGGGCAGGAAGCAGCATATCATCCAGAATTCTGTCCTGCTTTATGCTAATGAGATGCAAATAAAATCTGTGGGTGCCACCGGGGGATTTAGTGTAAGTGAGGGGCCGTCTGTGAGCTGATTGAATCAGGTCAGGACTTTTCATAACAAGACAGGAGACCCGTCCTCCTCAGCCACTGCTCCTTTGTGTTTTCACATAGATAGCACTACTGAAGTTTGCTTTTCAACTTAGATTTTCATTCACAAGATGAATTAAGGCTGTGTCTCTGCTCTGCCAGATTAAGATCGACAGGGAGCTGCGCTCGGTCTACAAGCGCATGTTTGAGCCCCTCCATGTACAGGAGGCTCTGTTTCAGAGGCTCACTGGACAGTTCTGCACCATCCAGACCCTGAAGAAAGGCCAGGCCTACGCTGCCGAGGACAAGACCTCTGTGGACGAACGCCTCAGCATTCTCCTCAAAGGAAAGTATGTTGTTCTGTGTCGTCCCCCTTCTATATGATGGATATGTCAGTGAATGATTATTGCTTAGTGAAGTGGAAATGGAATATCTTTTTTTTTAAATTACTATTATTCATGTCATGGTTTGGTGCTGAAATATATACTATAGAAAATATAAAATAGAAATATAGACTATTTTGTGACATTTAATAGACTAAATCCTCTTTCACACACGTAAATACTGGGATAACCTTTCATGCACCGCTAGTGATTTTCAGTTTGCACACATGCAGCTACATTCAGGAACATTATAAATAAAAGTGGGTCCAGCGTCAGAGGCGGGGCCCCGTTCATTCCTATAAAAGCTGCTGAGTGGCGCATGAAGGCAAAGTAGTTCGACTGCCCGGGTTTAAAATGACCTGAACCTCACACATAGCCACTGCTTGGTGCAGCCCATAGAGCAAGCATACTCCCGACCACTCGGTCTCTGGGTCACTCACATGAACAGCAGTGACTCTCTAACTCTGGA
>JAVQJD010023503.1:0-25224 GCA_036023655.1 Nannoperca australis | reverse complement strand
ACGTTGGGTCTTTGTGTGTGTGGAAGTTGGTCTCGACCGGCTCCATGTGATTGAGTGCCCTGAGATAACTTTGTTATGATATGGCGCTATATAAATAAAATTGAATTGAATTGAATTTCAATGTAGGGCTGCAACTAGCAATTATTTTAATTACTGATTAATCGGTTGGTCTACAAAACACCAGAGGAACAAGCTGACGTAATTATGTCAAAGGTCTGTTTGTTTTGTCCGACCAACAGTCTAAAACCCCAAAACGTTCAATTTACTGTAATGAAAAAACGCAAATTGTCACATTTAAGAACTTTAGTATTTTTGCTTGAAAAATCAATCAATGATCAAAATAGTTGCAGCTTAGTTTTCTTTCAATCAACTTATCCATTAATAACTATTAACTACCATTCATTTGAGTGTACCTGTATCAGAAACGCGTGGTGACGTCATGTTTCTGAAACAGGTAAGGACATTTCAATACAGGTAACACATTTAGTTTTTTACCGTACCTTTAGCCAGTAAGTGAAAGTGAAAGAAACACTTTAACCCCACTATTTAGCATTGATGAGCAGTATATAAAAATGTAATAGTTTAACACACTATAATGTAGTTGTAAGCGTGGACACCTATTAGTGTAAGCTGATGTATGAACAGATAAATAACAGATAATATAGTTACAATAGTAATAGTTAAAGCAGTCAAAATTTAAATGACATTATAGTGTGCTATCAACCATTGATCAAATTATCAAGTACTCACTGATTTTGAGTTGCCTCTGTATTCTTTCCACATTGCGGTCTCTGTACTGGGCCTGGATGGTGTTACAGTGACCCATCAACTCCACAAACTCCCTGGACAAGACACCATGCTGGAGAGGAGGACACGTTTCAGTCACTATACTGCTGTTTTACTTTATGGTAGCTGAACATCAGACAATGGGTAATATGGATAAATTCTTCTGTCTTTTGTGTCACA
Source organism: Nannoperca australis (assembly GCA_036023655.1). Classification (NCBI taxonomy): domain Eukaryota; kingdom Metazoa; phylum Chordata; class Actinopteri; order Centrarchiformes; family Percichthyidae; genus Nannoperca; species Nannoperca australis. The sequence continues at coordinate 24,258 of JAVQJD010023503.1, read as the reverse complement.
ATATCAATATACACTGACAGTTTATTACAGGTACACTTTGCTAAAATTAAGGCAGTCTAATACAACAGTCCTGCAATAAATCCTCCCATCATGAAGGTTATAATGTTCCGTTTTTGTTGAAGCTGTTTTCATGAGGTGTCGATTCAAGTTTATGATCATTATAACAGCTGTTTGTTATTGAGCCAATCCTCATTGATATAAATGGGGTGGACAAAAGAATAGAAACACCTACAGTTCAACAGCACCACAAACTAAACCCTCCAAAATGACCATACAGTTAAAACACCTCTCTAAAACAGGATTTATTGAAGGACTGTTGTATTAGGCTGCATTAGTTTTAGCTATGTGTACGTAATAAACTGGCAACTGAGTGTATGTCTTCTTAACACACGATGCTTCACAATGATCAATAAAATAACAAGATGGGAATGTCTGTTTTTGGCTGATGTGGTGAATTAAATACCTGACAAATTAAGTACTTCTGCATTCCTATAAATCGATTATTATCATAAAGCAGTGCTACAATACATCATGAACTATTCTGACTCAGACACAGATATTTTCTTTCTAAATAAAATTAATCCAATTTATTCTTTCCCAGTGTTTCTGGGAATTCTTTCAGATTTCTGTCACAATGATCCAGTTTCTTCTGTTTCACTTTACATAAACCTTTTATTCTGATTATTAGTGGAATACAGCAGCTTCATGCAGCTGCAGCTATGGAGGTCTGTTTGAAGTTTACTAAAGGTCTGATCATTTAAGATGTGATGAGAGGATACATCTGTGGTTATATGCTTTAAAACTAAAAAGGTACTATGACTTCAGACCAAGATTTTATGGCATAAAAGCAAAAACTGAAGGGTCAACCTGGGTCCGTTGCATCCGAACGTTTATGGGTATATATTTTCCATCCTCCTCTCCCTTCTTTGATTCAATACCTGCGGAAGGATAACTGACAAGTATAATTGCAAGTAAACAAAACCAAAAAATAAGTGTGTTCATTTGATATCTATCAATACTCACTCTTCAGTTTTCTTTGGATCTGACATGCCAACGTTTTTATCTCCTCTCGAAGAGTCTGGAGCTCTTTCTTCATACCTAACCCAAGAGGAAAACAACATATTCAGCATGCAAATGTTTTAAGTTTAACTTATTTGTCATTTGCACAAAACTTACAGCTGAGCCTTGTGGCGATTAAATTGTACAAAAGAAAATCACACAAGTAAACGAGAAATGAGACAAAGAGAACATAAATGGCGCAAAAGTTGAAATACAGGGTAAAATATATAATATATATAAAATATACTATGAAATATAATACGGAGGTACAATGAGGCTGGCAATTTGTGAACTATAGCAATGGTTATTACTGTTCACTTAACGATAAAATACTTGAATCTTTCAAACTGTTTTAATCATTTGACTTTGCACAGCTTCAAGCACTTGTCAGGCATGTTTTGCACTTTATGGATATGATCAGCAGCAAGATATGGACCACCTAAATGAACACACTTACTCTCCTCTGGCAGTGCCACACCCAGCACAGTTTTCTGTTTGTTCTCAAGGTCAGACACCATCCTTTTGAGATTGTTCAGCCCCTCGTGAATTTCTTGCACCTAAGAATGGGAAAGAAGTTGTAGTTTTGAAGTTAACAGGCAGAAACATTGTTGATTAATCAATTGGTTGACCAACTGAAAATGTATCCACAATAATCACAATTTTTTAACTACACAATTGATCGATTTAATAAAATAATAATTTAAAGAATGTTAGTTTCAGGCCTAGGTGCAATATCTCCTGTAAGAGCACATAGGTTTGATGCATGCCATCATGATGCACAGAATAGTATGTAGGGCTGCAACTAAACATTTTCATTATCAGTTAAAAAGTTACTAAACTTATGAACCATTTGGTCTTTAAAATGTTGGAGTAGTGAAATGTCCCTCACAAATTCCTAAAACCCAAAGTGATGTTATGTATGACATGCACACAAACATTAAGCTCAACATTGAAAATTAAGTGGGTGATTTAGACAGAACTATAATTTGAGGCAGAAACTTTAACTTTGGTGGCCTATCATCTGTACAAACTTGACCTTTTTAAAGAATGCTTCATTCTCCTTCTCCTCTTTGGCTGAAGAGGTTCCAGGTTTAATCATCAGGGCTTTGCCCTCCTCGTCCTCGTCTGAAGCGTCGGCATTCTGCAGACAGAGTGACACAAAATAAACACAAAGAAATACAGCGCGTTCTCGTGTGTTAAAATCTTCCCATCTTATCAGCCCCAGTAGCCGTGCCCTGTCCCGGCCTGACATCCTTCAAGCAGTAAGGACAACAAACGGAAGTTGAACATGAAATGTCGCTAAAGTTAACATTCAGACACGCAACCTGTTACACATTGTTATTTTAATCACTTTTTTAAAGTCTACTTTCATAGTCAAAGTTGTCACTGTAGAACAGGTCAGCGGCCGTTACTCGACAGAAGGCATGAACTTGGCTAAGTTAGCAGGCTAGCGCGCTACTGCTAACGTTAGCCTTTTACTTTGAAACTCACATTTCCTAATTCTTTAGTTCGGTCCCGCATTTTCAGGGAAAATCAGTCAGCCAGGTGTCAGAAACGCCGAAACTCTACGCCAGTGTATGGTAAGTTGTTCCCGTGTAGAGAAACTAACTGTAAAAAATGTAAATGTTGCTCCACTGTCATTCAAGAAGTAAACTCATGGAGGTAAACTCCAGTAGACGCTTCTTCTTCTGATGCTCATCAAATTGAAAGTCGACTCATTTGCGCCACCGGTGACAGGCGAGTGTAACTGCACGGGGCAGATGCGTCATTTCACATTGTTACAATGATTAACAGTTTATTTATTATAATTTTGGATGTTTTTCCATGTTTATTTCGTTCAACTGTGTCATAATATTTGCTTATTTTTATTAAGACTTTTGAATCTCTGAGTTTTTCTACATGGTGGTCTAAAAGCTGTTTTTTGTAACAACTTCCTCCCCTCATCAAAGAATCAAATTCTGTGTCAAAAATGTTAAATTGTTGTCTTTATAATATATAAATTATGTAAGCCTGAAAAAAATATCCAATTTAAAATAACCAAGTCTAAAAAATATTGGTATCCACAACCCCACAATGTGTAACCTTAAAATATTAAAACTACACTTTAGAATATAAAATCTCCAGAAAATGAAATTAACGGTTCAGTTCCAGTGTAATGCTGCATGTGGTCTACACCTGTTACAAGTCCAGACAGTCTCATCACTGCTGCTCCTGCAAATCAAACATAACTGAGCTACACAAACAGTTTCCTACTTCACTCTGACAGCCACAAGATGATGCTATTTGCCTGCACAAACTGTATACTCACACCAAGTCTAAATGTGATCATGCATATGAGCAGACAACGCAAAATATGTATTCAGATATTTCAGTTTTATCCAACTTGAATCCAAACATTTATTTATTTAATTCATGATATTAAGATGCAGTGGTGGAAGAAGTATATTTAGATCATTTAATTTACTTAAGTAAAAATTCTATTGCCATTCTGTAAGCATATTCCATTACAAAGTAAAAGTCCCCCATTGACTTTTACTTTGATGTAGCAAAGCTTTTATTATCTGAATTTGGTTTATAGAAATTAAGAAAATAGTGTTTTATTACAAGTTCGTATTCATTTTCATTTGTAAAGTAAGTAACACTGTCAGATAAATATAGTACAATATTTCCCTCTGAGATGTGGTGGAGTAGACAGTGGTATGAGAAAGAAAATACTCAAGTAAAGTACAAGTACTTACAAGTAAGTATAGTCGCCTGCTTGAGTTAACTTAGTTACATTGTTAATTAGTCAACTGTTGCCACTACTATGAATCACTAGTCAGCATAGTTGGAGGAGGTAAAAATATAAAATAGTGATACAATTAAGATAATTAAAAACTGTTATCGCTATGTAGCTCTATGAAGAAGAGGTCTAAGTAAACTTCATTTCCCATAGTGCACCGGCTTGGACGTCGTGTCGCCAGCGAGCTGTCAGTGCTGGGGAAGACAGAGAGAGAAATCGGTCCAGCATCTCTGGAGCACCGCAGCGGAGCGGATGATAGAGAGACGCAGTCCTCATCAGCAAAAATGAAGAGGATTTAGCTCAATGTTTCCCCACCGCACTGCACAAACTGGATGTTTAAAGACTGAACTTCCTCGTCTGCCGTAGATCAGCAGAGGAGATCTGACTTTATTCTATCAATGAGATATGTGGAGTGGCTCTACCGCCCGGTGGTAACGCAGAAAAACACAAGATGAAGAAGCAGTTCAACCGAATGAGACAGCTCGCCAATCAAACTGTGGGCAGGTAAGGGCTGAATTTATGAAATTACATGTATATAAACGATGCGTCCCCTGCTTGATTTGGTTCTGACTCAAAGCAGGAATTTCGCCTGTGTGTTAAGCTGCCAACTTACAGTATTCACTCGATGGGCTTTTTGCTGCTCAGCTGGTTTGATTTGGACAAAGCATTAACTGTCAGTGTAGGTCACAGTTGCAGTGTGAACGTTGTGTGATTGATTGAGCTCAGCAGGGAGGAGCGTATCCGCACACAGATGAGGAGGGAGCTGACATGGTACCCACGGAGCAGGGCTGCTGCCCACTGACCAATAAAAGCAAAGGGCAGCCTCTGGGCACCATTTTTGAGGTGTGGGGTGGGAGTGGGGTGGAGTAAGGACACAGATCCCCCAAGGCTACTAATATGTCTGCAGGGACATGCCAAGAAAAAAAATAAAAAATTCAGGGAAGCAACATCATAGATTCACACAGATGCTAAATGTATAACTTAAAGGGGATAATATATGGATGCATCAAACTTGCTATATTTTTAAAGGAATGTGCTTATTCACTTTCTTTCCGAGAGTTAGATGAGAAGATCGATACTGCTCTCATGACTGTACACTAATTATGGAGAAGGTTAGCTGACAGGCTAGTTGTTTACCCTAATTTTCAGACTTAATGCTAAGCTAAGCTAACTCTCTCCTGGTTCTAGCATCGTATTAAATGCACAGACACAAGAGCGGTATCAATCTTCTAATTTCACTCTCAGCAAGACAGTGAAGAATTTTCCCAAATGTCACTATTCCTTTAAGATAATAGAATTCAGACTTTATAATTGATTTAATTTGACTTTTTAGGTTTAGTTTTTGGTTTTCAAGGACATGGAGTGAATATTAGCTCTGAGTCTTACACTATATCAAATGATTTCAGTTTTGTCTTTATTTATGAATCACTGATTTATTAAATTCAGAGAAAATGTATGGGGCAGTAGTCACTTGGTGACAGAGCTATAGGTACATTTGTGTGTCATCTGCACAAGTATGATATGTGATTTAATTATCTTGCATAATCTGGCTCAATGGAAGCGTGTATTAATAAAAGATGCCCAAGCATTGAGCCTTGGGGAACTCAAATAAATAATAATTTCCAATAAAAACTGGTCACTCAAGTTTATATATGTTCATTCATCTGTGTCTTCAATACACATTTATTTTAGTGTGTTTTCTGTCTGCCTGTATGCATGAAGGACAACAAAATAATGTATTGTATTGATTGTGAGAATTCATAGTTGTTTTTGTTTATCTATCATGCTCAGATTTTTCTTTTGTACCAAATGTTTTTGCCGACAAGTCTATCTGGGACCTACAAGCTATGTCCCTGGGGAGGCGAGCCATACCTGATAAATGCAGATTCTAATAAGCCAAAATTCCAAATGCCCACAGACAAAATGACTTTTCCTGTTTGGTATCAAGCTTTAGAAAAGCTTTTTTAATCCTGGAAGTTTAAGTCCAAGTTCTATTTAGTGCCTCAGTAACTGCACCATTCAAACATGGTGACACGAACAGTTAATGAATGTTGAAGTGATTAATCCTAGTAAATCCTGACTGCATAAAGCTGCATCAGATAGTATGCAAATGTTGGAATACTTTAGATTAATTTGCTTACGTTTATGCGGTTTCTTTGTTATCAGTGTGTCTGTTTATCCGGTGAGGCTTGATGCTACAGATAATCTAGAGTTTGATTATCTCTCAGTCAGGACCTGAGGCTTGCTAAGTTATCGTCAAAAAACACAACCCATTTTGACTCTCACTGAAAACTCTATATGCCTGTTTTATCACGATCATATGTCTTTATTATGAAATTATGGACAGCAGTTTTCTGTCAGGAAGTCACTGGTATTGTAGCTTTTTTGATGCAGCAGGCCAAACTGGACTGTGCAGGGAGAAATCACAAATCTAGTTGAAGAGGTGTAACTGCAGATTAGTCCTCAATAGGTGTTGTTAAGTCTTTGCCTTTCCTTCTATTTGTCAACCCCACCCTTAGCTTGTAACTGAAAGCCAATGTCATATGTCAACATTGTGCCTTTGGCAATTTGGATCAAGTGTTATTTAACCCTTTGTAATTGTTGCATAACGTCAAAGCAGAATCATTGACACGATTCTCTCAGCTCAGTCAGCATCTAGAAACCCATCAAACCAGAAAACAGGTTGATTTACCTGCCTTAAGAACTTGCGGTAGGTTTATTATGAAGCACACATTGCTCAGGTGTTTCTAAGTGCACTCTAAACCTGTTTGTTTTGCTTGGCTGATGGCAGTAACTGACGATGCTGGCACACCTAAGGGATTCTGTGTCAAGCTACCTTGTACCTCACTCACCCACACTCAGACTGCAGGCAGAGGTGCTGATTCAAATAAATGAAAAGGCTATTACTGCTGCTAATGCCCAACAGAGTGGACCTGGCAGAGGTGTCAGAGATCCCTGGAGGACATTTTCCCATTGCTAAAAATTACTGGAATAGTGCCTTACTGGAACACGAAGGGACAAAGTTTGTAATGCACCTTGACAGATAAAACCAACCAATTATTTTTAAGTATATAAATATAAAACTGTGTGTGTGTGGTGGGGGGCAGGGGGATGGGGGTGCCAAGTGCTTGCTTATTTTCCTCATCTGCCTGAGAGCATCAGAGCCCATTGAGGCGGAACATCCCGGTAATGAGTTCTCACCTGTATCATAAGAGGCAGAACAGCAGGGGCAATTAGTCATATTTAGAGGGTAGAGCCTCCAACATGGTGCCTTACTGCTGGCCAGTGGCCACACAGGTAACTGGTGATATTTTTTCTCCATGACCTTGACTATTACATTGGTTGCAGGCTCCTTATGTCCCACAGATTTTAGAATAATAAACTACACAAACCAAATGTTCTAGACATTTGAGGTTGCTAGGTGTTATTGTATTAATTTAGCCCTCTGTTGTGTGCTCTATAATTCCTAAATGTATGTTCATTTTTACATAATTAAAATTTCCCAATTTAATAGTGAAATGGTACAGAGCTGATTTATCTTTAACCAGGTAAAAATAATCTTTGTGAGATGTTTTTCCTGTCCGAAAAGGGCAGCAAAAGAACAATGTTACAACGATAAATACAATACAGATAACAGAAGTAGGCTAAGACAACAGTCACCAGCTACCAAAGAGTGTAAATAATATCCAGTTAGGCTGCATGAACAGGTATGAAAGAAGCCATTAGAAGCAAACGTACTAATAAGGAGTGCTGTTTTACAGATCCTTAAAAACGGAATTCACCATAGGTAATTAGATGTGGCGATTTGTTCTTATCTTTACTTTTTTACTGTCGACAAGCAGTGTTGCACATAAAACATGATTTTTTAAATGTATTAATCAAACAAGAGTTATTTGTCTTCTGGCAGCAGCTTCATATATTTAACATACAGATATGAGAGTAGTATAAATCTTCTCATCTAACTCTCTGCAAGCATACTGTATTTCCCCATACTGTTGAAATATTCCTTTAACTATTTCAGTAATGTATTAAAACTGAAAACTGAAACCAAATCAGATCACATCTCAGCAGAACTCTTGTCGCCTCTAACACCTGGTTATTTTCAAGTTTTGTCTGGTATTATTTAAGCCCAAAAAAGAAGTGATACTTTCATTATTTAGGAAAATGTAATTATGCACACTTCGTATTCCAACGTGTATTATAAATATATAGTTTATTTATCAGTTTAATTCAATTGTATTGTTTTTCTTCACCAAGTGTATTTAAAACGTACTTAACATGCTTATTTGTTCTATTCACATTTTTACTTTGGTGCAGGGATTTGATTTTGGTTGTTGCAAAGTGACTGTGCATTGAACATTTGGAGTTCCTAAAATGCCCATCTGTCTTTATAGTGCAGGAAACATGCACATGAGCATCCTCAAACTAATGAAGCATCTCCCTTCAGGACTTCAGTCCTGCATTGCTCCAGTTAAGGATATAGGTCAAGAGAGGTTCAGACACAGTTAAATTCATCTCTAAAACAGTCAGCCTGCACCATTAATCCTACGTAAACTGTGCGACTGAATGAAAATGTGTAACTCTCTGTGAGCACAGCAAGGTTATGGCAGGAAGAGGACAGGCCTAATCCGCTTTTGGCTCTGTCACTTCTACTGCAGAGTATTTTTAACTCATCTTCTCATTCACATTTTTGTGTTGGTGATAAACGAAAGATGCTTGTTATTTGAATTCACAGTTTGTGGACAGAAAAGTCTCTTAATAAAAACATGTTTCCTCCTGGACAGCAGAAAATAGATGTTAGTCCAGGTTCAGCAAAGGGATTGGAAGAATGTCAGAGTGAGAGAAAACTGAAAACTGAAAGAATCTATTAAAGAGATGTTACAAAATGAATTTCTAATCTCCAGGCTGGGAAATTGTTTTTTATTGTCTCTGTAGAACGTTCAGGCAACAGGCAACAAAATCCCAGAAAGTATTGTTTGTATTTGCTAAAACCATTACCAACTGTCAGTCCGTTAGATAGAGGAGAGCACAGTAAATTGCACGTTTTTCATAGCAAAAAAGTCTTATTCACTGCAGGAACAAATAGTGACTTTCTTATTGATGGAAGGAAATGCAACCAATGATTCTTATGGTTTTCTGCTGTTGACGCCGAGCTTGATTGTTTCTCTCTGTCTCCCTTCAATAAAACCTGAGGAATAACTTGTTGAACCAGCCACGCTTGTTAGGCTTTAATCGACATGGTGACAGCAGGATGGAGGACGACGGGATGTGCTGCCCTGCAGTGCCCACAGACCTCTGCTCTTGTCTGTGACACAGTTTAATCTGACGGTCAAGTCATTGGTGCTGCTCAAAGCAGAAAGCTCAAACGTTTGATGCGGAGAGATTCACTGAAGAAGGAACAAGGTTCAGACACTGAGTTAAACTTCCCCCATTTATATTGTCGGCTGGATTGGGCAGTGTCCTATTGGCACACACAGCATGACTGAAGAATTGACATGCTAATCATCATCACATCAAGTGTGCAGGAAAGCTGGGTCACAAGTACTTGGGACAAAATACATTGAATGGGACAGGACTGCAGACCTCACTGTCCATGGATATGAACAGTACAGTAGGGCTGCAACTAACAGTTATTATCATTGTCGATCAATCTGCCAATTATTTTCACAATTAGTCTATATCTAAATATATATGCATATTTCCCATATATACTCTTAATTTGTTGTCATAAATGACAAATCCTCACATTAATCAGACTGAACAGTCTGATGTTGAGTTTGCCCATTTATGTTAGGGAGTTGGTGTTATTTTGCCCTAATCATTCTGTTGTGAGTGACTGTCCCATACACTACATTTTCAGTCAACATGGAAGCTGTGGTAGCATTTAAAAGGAGCAGTTAACTTAGTGGTTACTTCTGTAGGTTGACTTACAGCAACCTGTATATCTTCATTTATCTGCTTGTCATCTGGTAGCAATTTGTCTGTCACAAATGTTTTTGTCACTGACACAGGAAGATGACATCATCATTTCTAATCTTACCCAGCTCTGACTGGTTTGATGTCAATGAACACAACACCAGACCTATTTGAATTTCTGAAAAAATCAGACAGCAATTCAGAGGTCTGAAGCCAGAGTGTCTGCAGGGATGTCCAGACATTTGGCTTTAGCCTCTATGTCTGTGTGTGGGTGTTTGGGTCTTCATGGGTGCTAAGGATAGTCTTGTATCCCCAACAGTCCCTTGCCTCCTGCTGCCTGGACGTCTCATTGGCCGCCCTCTAGACACACTGTTGTCACGATCCTGTTGACAGCCCATTAGGGCTGAACTGCAGTGTTTTGTTCTTGAAGAGAGGGATCCTCCATTTGGCTTCCTGATTGTTGCAAATAAGGTGCTCCTTTTTAGTTTAAATATACCAGATTAGTACAAATGGCTCCCTAAGAGGTGAACATAAATGATGCAGATCTTTTTTTTACTCGTCTGTTGGACCATTCATTTGAAAGATAATTAACCCATTTGTCAAACATGGTGCTGTATGTGTGTGCGCTAATTCTGACAACATCATCAGGATTTGATAATTGATTGCCCTTTATGTGGCGCATAATTAATGTTCTTAGCAAGGCTGTATACTGAATACAGTGGGAATGTGCAGTCATAGGAGCAGAATGAAATAGTTCAGGTTGGTGTTAATGGTAGCCTGGTCTCTGTCTGGCTGCCACAAGCTGCTCAGGGTCAAAAGGTAAAGAACAAGAGACAGGATTAACCTGACATGGATGACATTATGTTTACAGCGTGAAGTGTTGTGTTCTGTGTTGGTTCCTCTGAAGTGTTAATTCGCAGTAGGTGGGAGAGGTTTTATTAAGAGCATCATTGCAGGCATTACAGTCACCATGATGTGTGTGGGTACACCTGTCTGAGTCTTTCTCATTAATAATGATGAGAGTCTGTTAATGAGGAATTCCTGCAGGCAGTTGGAAGCCGCTCCTATCTGCTAGCTTCACTGTCATTAGGAGTCTATGAGAGATGCTAGCAGCCTGCTATAAAGTGACGAGGGAGAAGCACTAAAGGGAAGTAGTTTGATATTTTGGGAAATATTTGCTTTCTTTGGAGTGTGAGATGAGGACATGTCAGTCAGGACATTGTTCGCTTAGCATAGCATAAAGTGGAAAGAATAAATCTAAAATCTGTAAAGCCCACTAATTAACATGTTGTATATTGTTTGTTTAATTTTTTAAGTTGCATTGTGGAAGAAAAAATGGATATCTGCTGCATCAATTTGGATCCTTTATTTTCTTTAAATTGTCCATTGTGAGTCTTTTGAGAAAAATTGCAAGTTGATATTTCTGTGCACAAACATATGAAAGACCCACCTCCTCTCCTACATGGGAGCAAGACCCCTCCAAGACTGAAAACAACAAAAAACAATGCAGACATTTTGCGTTTTTTTGTGGTCGTTGTGCATCTCTTTCTAGGTGTTTATCTATTTGTGATTGTTTGTCTATCCAACAGGAAACTTTAGCTGTTGCTGCAAACAGAGACTCTGGGCCAGGGCCGCTCTGGCTTGAGCGTGATTTACTTTACTTTGTGAAAGCGCAGCACGTTCTGAAGCGATGCTTTGACAGTTCTGCCCTGAATATAATTAGCATAGAAAGAGGAGATGATGGGGTGGCTCTTTTGACAAAGATACCTTCCTTTGACACAATGGCAGAGGTGTATGATTATATATTCACCATGTGCTACACTGAAGCGCATAAAACTGGATCATGTCCTGGATTTAATTACCTGACGGTGTTTATAGGAATAAAAAACACTGACATGTTTTCTGGACTTGTCTGTCAATGCTCTTCTGGGACATCAGGTTTTTGGGTGAAATATTTGCCTCTGACTTGGAGTACAAGAATTAAGAAGCAGAAAATGGACATACTCAAGTAAAGCAGAAGTACCTCAAAATTGTACATAAGTACAGTACTTGACTAAATGTACCTCGTTATGTAAGTTGTTCTTTTGTCACATGAGAAACTGCTGCATTCTTATATCTTTGGCTTTGAACTACAGACCCAGAGCAGATTTTAAAATCAGAATCAAGCCTCTAATCGGATTCTTAGCGCACATGTTTTGTCTGTGGTGTGTTCAAATGTCAGAGCACGTAAGAGATTTTTTTCTCTGACTGGACGTATGCATTGTTCTTGAAGAAGAGAGAGAGCTGGCAGGAGACCAACGTACAGTAGATGTTGAGTGATTTGGAGATTCATGTGTTAGTGGTATGACTGTATGACATCGCCAGGTTTCACCAAGTGCTACAGTGCAGTCCTGTATAATAATACAGCCTTAAAATGACCAGTAAGTTTAATCAAAAATCTGAATCAGTCTCAGCAAAAATGTCATTATAAACTTGGCAAAGGAAGCATTTATTTTGGTGTCCTGCACGTCGATGTTCACATATAGTGCCAAAACAATTACTTGGTTTATTGATCATTCATTGGTTCTCAAATGTTGGGATTAACAGCTTTTCTCAATTTTATATAACTGTATACTGAATACCGTTGTGTTTTGGACTGTTGCTTGGACCAACAGTTGGTGATCCAGTTCATCCCAAAGTTGTTGGATGGGGTGGATGGGATTTAATGCTCTTTTCGATTCTGCCATTGGCAGCAATGTACTTAGCACTTGTGATTCATCACCAGCCCTCAGAAGTTTGATGAGACATCTTGCTGTTTTCGATCATGGTTCTATGCACTTTATGTAAAGCTCTTATTGGGAAGTCGCTTTGGATAAAAGCGTCTGCTAAATGCCTAAATGTAAATGTAAATGTTGAGGTCAGGGCTCTGTGCAGAGCGGTCAAGTTCTTCCATATAAACCTTTCTAGGGCTGTCTTTGTGCACAATAACATTATCTTGATGAAACAGAAAAGAGACGAGTGCAAACTGTTGTCACAAAGTTGACTGAAATATAATACGGTGTACTGTAGCATTAATTTGAAGTAGCCCAAGGGGCCCACACTACGAAAAACTTGCTGTATAACGTGATTGGATCATGGATCATTTTTGGATAATAAAAAAAAAGTGAGACAAATAACTTTTTTCCATGTATTATTCATTGAAGAATTTCACTCACTGCTTTTTTCCCTCTTGCAACGTACATCCCTGATTCGTTCCAATTGAACATGCGCCATTTATGTGGAAAAACTGCTTTTTGCTAATCAAACCAACCTTCAGTGATTCCAAATACAGCAGCAGTAAAACTGGTCACACTACGATGGTTAAACTTCACAATAAATCCACGGTTCACATGTGTGCCGAACCGTGGGGGGAGATACGTGCGGATCAACTGCGTTACACCATTATGAAAACCTATTCCAGACTGACAGTAAACACAAAGACAGGGGTGTCCACATACTTTTGGCCACATAGTGTACTCCATACACAATACCAGCAATACCTGAAGACAGACAAAATAGAATAGAAAGTTCTGTGTGTGTGTGTGCGTGTGTGTGTGTGTGGGTGTGTGTGTGTGTCCACATGGTGTCTTGTGACACGCCCATGCTGCCACGGCAACCGGTGTCCCTCAGTTCTGTTGTCACTGACGTCACCAGCCTCACAATTGCACTCCACCTTTCCCACCACTGCTGAGCTGTCCTGGAAACATTAGCTCAGCTGTGACGGGGTCCCACCTCGCTTTAAAAACAGACTGCAGCCTCTGCGGACTATTAAAACACCCTCAGCTGAAACCCGAGTGTTTCATCATCATGCAAGCAGAGAATGAGCAGGACAGGAAATGACATCACGTGGGAGTGGGGGCTCTTACAGTATTTTCAATGTTGGAATGGACACTAATTATAGAATGAATTCAACTCAAGTGGCAGCATTTGCATGCTGATGTCTCATTCACAGCTGTCAGGTTGGGTGTAGCTGCGCTGGCAAGTGAGGTCCCAGAGAAAACACAGAGTCAACATCCCTGATGCTAATGGGACTGCTCCTGTTGATAAGGGCGACCACGAGTAAACATTTCTAAACCGTGATGAGTGCAGCTTGAGGAGACTCTGTTGATCTGTTTCAGAGGTTTTCAAACTGTGATGTGGGGCAATGATGACATGAAAAGGACAGCAGGAACAGGAAGTTAGTTACTGTAATATGGCCCACTGGACTATTTGTCAACACTAAGTAATAACTTAGTCAAATCAGTACCAACGAACATAATTCATGTCATTCTCTTCAATGTAAATACTCATGAATAAATGTCCATAAATCTGATCTTAAATTATAAAATATGTGCTCCCTTGTAGTTCCAGAACGTCCCTGACTGAATCTGGCCATGTCTGTATATTCATGGATACACTGCAAAAAGGATCCGCTAATCCAATATGCTAGCAAATTTTTAATGTAAGAGTGATGGCTGAATGAATGTTGATTGAATTGCAGGTTTATTCTCACTCACCCACATCACTACCACATGTTCGGTTACTTTCATTTGCAGTCACTTTAAATGACATAAAACATTTTACAATACAGGTTTAGAATTTGTTCATTAGCACTTTGACATTGTTTGTGATATTGCTGTTGTTTTAATTAAATTATGTTATTTCCTTTCTCTTTGAGTTACCTGGCTGCTAAGCTCTAGTGATGGTTCGTTCGCGAACGATTCGTTCTATTTGACGAGTTGATTCCTCCCGCAAAATGATTCGTTCGTTTGAGTTGCCGTCTTCTGCCAAAAGCTACAGAGAACGATCCTAAAGAACTGGCGGAAAATGTTCTGAACTGTTTCCGCCAGTTATCAGAATCAGAATCAGCTTTATTGGCCAGGTATGTGTACATACTAGGAATATGACTCTGGTATTATCTCACTCTCAATGTATATATGTGAAGTAGACAAACAATGTTTTTATGATTCAAACAATGTATTATTTTTTAGTTCCTTCGTTTTCTTGACCGGTGAACGAATCAGTGAATTCATTTTTTAAGTTAACTGAATGGAAGGATTTTTGTCCCTGAAAGGAATCGAAATTACCATCACTACTAAGCTCTCCTTCCTGATCAAACAAAAGATGGGGCTGAGGGTGGAGCCTGATTTTATGCCAAGGCCTAACCCAAGGACCACACCAAGAGCTCTGTCAGCCTGGAAAGGATCAGGGTTTCTTTGTGTTGAGTTTTAGTTATGATTTATGTTGTCCTCCCCTGCATTTGTTTGTTTGTTTGATCACTCAGCATATAAGTTTCCCTCAGGTCTCATTAGTTGAGTGGATTTCTTGTTTTGTTAGAGGTATTTCTCAGTAGAGATATTTTTTGGTGACCTCTTTTAAGGGCCTTATAATTCTTACTTTAGTTCTCTTTTTGTTGAAAATAACCCAAATTTTTTTTGAACTTTAAATGTGTGTTACCTGTGCTTTGACTGCTTGGTCCAGACAAAAAGATATAAGCAAAAACCCTTTGGTAGTTGTGGCCTACACCCAGCTGTTGTGACTCTGTCTGATGGGGGGCCCACAGTCCCCGATCTGTTTGAACTCTCCTCTGTTATCAAGCAAAGTTAAGACGATATGGTTAAACTCTCCCTGCTCAGCTGTGCTCGCATCCAGCAATGATTCGAGCATGAATGATGAGAGCAGGCCGTATGAAATAACCGATTCACTTGATGGAGTAGAGAAGCCATCTTCGTTATTTACACATTATCTTGTGCAGCCGACTCTCTCAGAAAGAGCCCGACTCGCGCTCTAATGGGAACGATTTTTTACTCCTCTTTTGTTCCTTACTTACTTACTTAAGAGATTTTTCTCTTCCTGCAGTGAGGCTTTGGCCTGTGCAGCCTCTCAGCAGAGGATGATTGAGACAAGCCATCTCAGACACATGGAAATGATGCAGCAAGAATTGTTTTGATTTTCTGGGTTTATTTCAGTCAAACAGATAATTGAAAGGGAAAGGGTAATCACTGCAAATATTACACAAATTACATCATATTGTTTCAGATAGCTAGGCTAAATTTTACTTTCTTTGCAAGTGTGTATGTAGGTTTCCTATATTTATATATGTATAGGTGTACTTTCCTATAATCCATCTTCAACATAACCATATGAACCAATCAGCAGGTGTAAAGGTGACCTGGTGGCTGGAGAAATTGTTCTGCATGATCCAAACAATCAACACTGATCATCGACAAGCTCCAAATGGTCTACAGTTAACTTGTCATGACTTGCAAACTTGTAAATCTGCTTCAGTGTGAAATATGAAGGAACTCATTTCTAATCAGGGGTTCTTTACCTCCTTAAATATTCACCATTGTACAAAATGAAAGTTGTCTGCGTGTCAGAATAAAAACGCCCTGCTATTTGAAGGTGTGGCCATGAAGCAGCTGTGCTAGCTTCTACTTGTTGCCTTGTTGCCACCTCTCCTATCTATGTCTTTTAAACTTTAATGGGAAGTCAAACCCCTGAAGCTCAGGTGTCACTGTCACTGCAGTGTTAGTTGAGGGGCAGGGGTGAAGAGGACAGCTTAAAATACATAAGGAGTGTGGTGGAAATCTGGAAAATTAAGTCTTCTGAAACAACAAAATATTTTGAGTATTTATTAAGCTTTCTGCAGAAAGGACCAAATGTTGTACATGCAAAGGGTGTCTGACAAAAGAGTGGGTACAGAGGGCTCTGGTTGCCTTGTATTTAAGCATGGAAAGCAAAGACATTAACATTTCCTACCCCATGTGGTTTCCTTTGAAGTAGGCACTGCCAGATAAGCCGACAGGTATATGATACTTCACAGAGTTTACGATGTGTTACAGGAAACACAGACCAAAACAAAGGAATTCTCTTGTCCTTTAGAGCTGGTCACCATTTAGAAATACAGTTTAGGGTCATACATCAGATTTTTCCTCCACAGGAGGGAGTCCACATTAATGGAAAAGATGGACCACTTGTGTGGATGAGTTTGCGTGTTTTGTCGTCATCTCAACTATTAAAATATAAGTCTGGTGATATTGTATATTTTTCTATTGTCAACAAATTCTGTGAAAACACCAAAATCAATAATGAATCCTTTCAACAAGCGTGTATCAAAGCCTGATGTAAGTTCTTCCTCTGTGACATAGAGCTTCCTTGTCCAAAAACTATTAAAAACACATGAATGAGCCACACTGTTGCACTGAGTGACATGTTCCTTCATTACCATGAACACACACATTGTAGTTTATTTGGACTCAATCCAACACTCAATGTCCTGCTGCCCCAAATACTCACTAGAGCACCAAAATGTGTTTTAAGCTGCGGCTGAAAGTAGTCTTCAGCAAATGCACTATTTTCTCCTGTTTTACTAACGTTTGATAAAAACTACATTTGCCGGGTGTTTTAGAAAATTAGTCTTTGGTAAAAATGAAACCATGTGTTTGTGTCAATATACCTATAGATTTTAATCCTAGTATTTCTTTAAACCCATGTTTTTTTTTGTACTTTATGCATTCACTGGGGTCTGAGAGAAACCAAATTGTGTCACTCTATATGTCCTGTACATTTGGCATAATTGACAATAAACTTGACTAATCTAAAAACTTTGTAACTACAGCTGTCAAAT
Organism: Nannoperca australis; assembly: GCA_036023655.1. NCBI lineage: Eukaryota > Metazoa > Chordata > Actinopteri > Centrarchiformes > Percichthyidae > Nannoperca > Nannoperca australis. The sequence continues at coordinate 6,874 of JAVQJD010023503.1, read as the reverse complement.
AAACGGAGTACAAAGTACCATAATTCTCTTTGAAGTATAAAGTTGCATAACATGGAATTACTAAAGTACCTCAAAAGTGTACCTATGTACAGTATTTGAGAAAATGTACTTAGTTACTTTCCACCACTGACTAGAACCCCCTGCACTCTGCTTAAACATATTGAGTGCTGTTTGGGGTTAGGGGTTTAGTGAACTACATTTTTGTGAATATTTAGTTCATATGATCATATGATCACATGAAAACAATGATTAATTGTGCACAAGCTGCCGCCACAAAGGACTGTCTGATTTTGATGTTGTGCACAAAGGGTGGCTGGTAATCATAGCACAGTGGATGGATGGCAAGATATTTGGTCTCTGTCTGAAGGGAACAGAAGAGTTCAGAGCTTCTGTTCTTACCTTCTTCTCACGGCAATGAGTCCTTCAGTTAGAGGCCCAGTCCTCCTCTGCCGCAGAACACTTTAATAGGCCGCAACCCGCATGATCTCATTTCCGCACTGGAATTTCATGGTAACAGTTGAATCATTTAGTGAGGAAGCTGCTGACATGGTGATGTAAACGTGCTGATAGTGTATGTGACTTAACCAAGTGTAATTTTAACGGGAGCTGAATGTGTCTGAGGTAATTCTGGCTTTAAACGTTTGGCTTTATCTGTGTCACACCTCTCTCGAGTTGTCATAAAATACTGTTCTGCTTTGAAAAATGAATAGATGTTGGCCTTTCTCACAATATTATGTTCCAGTGTAACAAACACAAACACAGTGGCAATTAAACCAATGCTGACTGCATATTAATTACAACTTTAGTTGTTAGGTTTTTCAGAATTGGCAAAAACAAGTGCCAGCTGCAGTTACTCTTTTGTTTAGTCGTTCCTCCTCTTTAGGGGTTCCTCAGAAGTCTCTAGTCTTCACTCCTTGTAAACAGCAGTACATCTTCTAATTTGCTAACTGAGTTTTTCAGCCCAAACCACAGCAGTTGTCTATAATAAAGTGTTATTTTTGGCCAGAAGTGGGTGAACAGAGCAAATCTTTCTCATACAAAATGCAAATCGATTGTGCTCCTTTTTGGGGGGAGTTTATTGCTATTTAAGTAAACAAGTAAAGTAGAGAAAGTGGGACAAACTCAAAAACACATTATTATCATTATCATTAGTCTGCATATGAATCAGCCTTACCTTTAAATTCTTCTTTTATTAAGTGAGTCCCAGTCAAACTAAAATACCCACTCTTGTCCTTCTTTAAAACTAGTTATGAGGGTAAAAAGTAACACATCACTGTTATTACTTACCAACAAATGACTTTGTGTAAGGTATTACTGCTTAATTCTCTGTCTGACAGGTAAATGGCTATGCTTGCATTATAGACATAAAACATATATACAAGTTTTTCATTGCCTTTTTATTGAAGATTAAATCATGAATCCTTCAGAATAATTGATAATCAAAGTCAGACATTTATACTGTGACAACAGAGGAGACTTTGAAATGAAGATGGTTATATTCAGATTTGTACGACTTCAAAACATTTAATGCATAATTCTATCAGTAAATTGTTCTGCCCACATCAAGATACATTGTCAGCTTGTTAAGTTTCTATATGAATGAATTCTGAATTAAACATGCTGGCAAAATTTTCTTTGGGTGTGTGTTAAAGTACAGTGAATCACACATTCTGTGAACCACCCTGCTCTAAAGCATTGCAGCATACCCACACACAAGGTTCCTGCTGTTAACCGTCACATCCAAACCACTGCACAAAGTAATAAAGTCAAATACAGGTTGACAACAGACAGACGAGCAGTTCAAGAGCGATCTAGACATTTTAGCATACACCTGACGACACACTCATGGTAACCTCAGACAGTACTGAGACTGTGCAACTCCCCTCCTCGACTCCATTCTGTATGTGTTGTTAACAAGGTGCCTATTATTTTAGTTCTATGAACTCTTCTTACCCTCTCTTCAAAAATAAGTTTTGTCCTAGAGCAATCAGCAGAGCAGCTTTGCGATAAGATGGCTTAGTAGCACATAAAGATAACACTGCTGATAACATGATGCCTATGTGATGAGGCATCACACAACAGGGGTGCAGTTTTCCCCAATACTGGTTCTTCTTGAGCCTTGGAAATTAATTTGACTCCTTGTTTATGATGAACTAATTAGACCAAGGAAAGATTGTTCTTGTACCCAGGGTAATGAATGGGATAAATGTTTGGATCAAAACGGTAGAGATCACTGAATAAATATAGATAAGGAGATGAAACAAAGTAGAAAGACCCATATCAATATATTTATGCATTATAAAGTGATCATGTAAAATGCCAAACATTTTCTGTATCTGGTTTCTCAAATGTGAAAATTTCTTTCTTTTCTGTTTTGCATCATTGTATATGGAGACACTTTTGGGTTTTGGACTGTTGAACAGAATAATTAAGCTATTTTCATTTATCGCTTTGCATTCTAGTTACTGCTGATGAATATTTGTCATTATTTTTGTCATTTTTTTGACAAAAAACTAAAGAATCATGGACAAAATGATGTATAGGCAAGTCAAGTTTATAGCACTTTTCAGCAAAGTGTTGTTGAAAGGCATACAATGGCATTAAGATAAGATATAAAAGACGCACAATGCAATATAAAAATAATGCATTATAAATAAGGTTTATAAACAATAAAATAAAAGAATTACAGTCCAGTTACAGTGCAGTAAGATACATGGATGAATAGCCCCAAATTTAACTTTTAACTGTGTCAGTCTATAGATTAATCAGTTTTAAAAGAATAGTTAATTTCAGCTCTGAAACTGTAGTTTCAGACTGCATTGAAACCACCTTAAACTAAAATCTGCAGAAATCTGCACACTCAACTGATTCTCAGTGGGACTAGCAGCAAGCAACTGTGTCACATTACACATCATTTGATTAAAAATAAAACAGCTCATTGTTTTAATCTGCATTTTTTTAAATTTAAATCACATATACCTACAATAAAGGAATAATTTAACCATGGGTGGTTAAACAAGTGTGGCACAGCTGAGTCATAAAAGAGAACTCCTATAATACTCAGCTGGCTCCAGGAAACGACTTCAGAACAGAGAAAACTTCTCTCTTGAAACACAAAATTATAAACATTTATCCACAAGCAGCTTAGGTCTCAGAGGGCAGAAGGTTTAATTTTTGTGGGTGTGGTTTTTTGATGGACAGTTACTTTTAGACTTTCATGATGGTCTGCATTGGTAGGAGCGTGTTGTTTCAGAGATCAGTGCACAATAGAAATCTAGAAGAAAATAATGCAGAGTTTGTCAAGAATTGTTAGATTTGATTTCCAGTTGTATTTATTTATTCCAATTGTATTGACACTACCTTAATCATTACAGCCTTTGCTGTACACTGTAAAACATCATACAGGAATTAATCTCTTATTTTGTTGGATTCATTATGAAAACCTGCTGTGTTAAGTCATGAATCTCATAATAATGAAAACAATGCAAACCACCATGAAGGTTAGTTTTTAAATTTAATCCTGTACGTTTCTGATTTAATAAACTTGCTGGGAGTGGCCTCACATGTTGTCTTTTTACTAACTCTGTCACAAACTGGCTCAAACAGCAGCAGCCACAGCTATCCAACTGTAACATTTGTCAGTGTGACAAGTTGTTGATTCAACTTAATATCTTAAGTTTAATGAACATGTTTTAACAGGTTTAGTTAACTTAACTTAACATAATTGGTTTTCCAATTTCACAATTCATGAGTTTGAATTAATTATTCAATTAGCCACATCCAAGACGGATCAGTAGGTAGTAAACCTAAACTAAACTTAAAAACGTTTACATTCTTAAATCATGTAAATTCTTGGTTCTCCACAGCATAGGTTTTGCTTAGAATTGAACAAAGTTAAACAAAGCCATATTTGTGGCAAAGATACCCTGCTATGTAATGAGACTTTTTTGTCATTGTTCACAATGGACCCTTCTGTTCCTTTCAGGAATTACAAATCTCTGGTTCATCTGTGTAGCTGCTGTGTTATAGATACATGCTGTTTGTCATGCATAGAGGGTTCATGTCACTTCATACATCTCTTTGTCAACCTTTTGTAACTGTGACAGCGGCTGTTGAGATTATTTACCTTCTCCGTGTATCAGTATAAGTGGGCTTCAGGGTCTTTCTGTTTACATGACGGCTGCATCGCTGAAGCGTTCGGTCATTATTTATGCAGGACGACCCCAAGGATGGTGGCTATGATGACTTGCTGGGATGTTAGCATTTGTCACAAGGCCATTCTGTTTAAAATATGATAATGGTTATGGGGCCTGTATGAAAAAAAAACCTCAGACTGACTTTATGTTTTATATTTCATAAATATTACTACTTAGCTATGTTTTAGCACATATGACTGAAGGTTATTGTAATAATTACAAGTTAAATCACAATTTGATGGAGGTGTCTGTCACACCATGTCCATGTTTGCTGAAAATACCACGTGTGAGGGTTTCAGGCAGCTCGTCTGACATACTTAACAAAGCTCTGACCCAGTTTGTTGACTGGCTAAGTGGGTCTCTCTGTTTTTGGTTTCCTGCTTCTCCCACATCTACTCAACTTGACCGTCACAGCTACACACTTTGACAAACAGTAGTTGGATGCTTGAGGATTAAATATTGTAAAGTTTATGGAATAAATCAAATAACAAACTGTCACATATTTGTTTGTTTGCACCTTTAAGACATCATGGTTAAAGATTAACAGTAATGACACTAAATTGAAATGTGCAGGGAAGAAAGGATAGCCAGCATGGCTTAAACAAAGTCCTCCAGAGTATGAGAAAATCTTAAATTCAATCAAGTATTATCATACACGTGAGGCAGACAATAAGATGGATAAAGTGAAATAAAGGGGGAAAATTTGCTGTGTTGCCCCATTATATCTTTATATCTGAGTTATTTGGGAATCATGTAAAGAAAACAATTCCTGGACTGCATCTTGAAGTCTCTAGGTTGTTCTCAACAGACTGTCTCAGTGTCCAGGCAGCCGGAAGGTACATGATGCAGGTGATGACTCACACAGCCAGGCTTCCCCCTCTGTCTCGTCTCATCTCAGCTCAGCTCAGTTTAACGTCTCAGGATGGATTTCTGTAGAGCTGCAACATACTACGCAGCTGAGGCTGTGATGAGCACATATAATGAAAAATTTAATTTTGTAACTCTGTAAATAGCAATTAGATATTTGATTCTGGTTGAGAAAGATTGCTTCACATTCACATCAGTTTTCTCTCCTTTGTTAAAGCTACAATTAGAACTAAAATTAGTGCACTTCACTTCTGTTTATATGTGATTACAGATATTTAACTGGCATTTACACCATGTAGGTACACCAGAGTATTATGTGAGATGAATGCAATGGAACACTGACTATTCAGTGGAAGATTACCATCAGATATAGGGACATTTTCACTTTTGGGATTGTTAGCATTACTGTAAAATTAAGTCTGTTTGGGTAAAAAACATCCCGTGAACCATCTAGTTTCAGAGGATCAGATTCAGAAAATGCTGCTTGATGAATAGAGAAACATTTCTCTTTCATCTGGCTCTTACAACAAATTCTTCATACTCACAATCATCAACGTACTGTCCAAGATCAGGAATTATTTTGATTAAAGCCCAAAAAGACTTCAGCTTGCAATGTGTTTTTGCTGTGACACACTTTCTTGCACATCTAAGCCTTCACTGCAGTGTGGGAATTCTTGCAGAGGAAAGTGAGTCATGATTTGGAGCAGCACATATCCATTTTAGATAAACAAATCATTGCCTAATGCAGTTGTTCCCAAACTTAATAGCCAGCTTGTATTTTAGGTGCACAAGGACAAAAATGTATCTGCAAATGTATTTGCAGGGGACTTTTTTGTTGGCTAAATGTACAAAAGAGGGTCACTCATAGTGATGATTTCACAGAGAAAAATGAAAATATTGTCAGGTAACTGCTGGATGTGTAAATAAGCAACTGCTTCTTAACAAGTTGCCATATGTTAATGTTGTGTTTATAACTTATTTCTGCTGCCCCCTAGTGGCCAGAAAACACCCAGTTATAGCAGGTTTAAGCTCTATTTTCTCTGACAAATCTTTACATCACTTGCTCTGTCAGCAGTGTTGGGGAGTAACTAGTTACATGTAACGTAGCTAGCTAACAGACGCCTTTAGCAGAGCCGCACTTCCATTTATAAACGCCTGGATAGAAACTCTTAAAAGCTAACGGTTATCCTCCTTGAATAGTGATTGTTCGCCCATAAACCTTCACTAACTGTTCAGAGAGGTCATTATGTTGTGACATTTCTACAGGCCGCCAACAGCCTAAATGATTTGATGTTAACTATGCTACATACTGGGCTTTTTGTTGGGGACCCAACGACACTTGCCAGTTTGGTCTGTTAGTGAAGGACGAGGCAGATTCTCCCTGAAACAGCAACAGTAACAAAAGAATGCTCTTTTGATTCTGCCATTGGCAGCGATGTACTTGCTTATAGCACTTGTGATTCATCACCAGCCCTGACAAGTCTGATGAGACATCTTGTTGTTTTCCATCATGGTTCTATGCACTTTATGTAAACCTCTTATTTATGTAACCTCGCTTTGGATAAAAGCGTCTGCTAAATGCCTAAATGTAATGTAATGAAACTTATCGTGTTCTTCTCCACTAAATCAAAATGAACCGTAGCGCCACCTAGTGGACACATCTGAGTATATTACTTGTGGTTTGGATGTGATTTGACTTCTCTAAATTATATTTAATATAAAACACACATTAACATGGTTGATCATTGGGTGTAAACCGTATTCTATATAGAATATCACTTTATTTCATAATAATAACAACATGAATATGT
>JAVQJD010023486.1:0-16998 GCA_036023655.1 Nannoperca australis | reverse complement strand
ATTATTTAAAGGATTAAAATCTAAGTAATGTGGGATAATTCGCTAAGTTATCATTTCAGTGCTACGTTTTTTTAAAATTACATATTCATTTTGTTTTTTTATAAAAATTTTCCCAACCCCCCCCCCCCCCCCCCATCACCAGCGCATGTTACTCTTCAGACTTTATATTGTAAACATGACCTACTTAGTTCAGCTTCATCCAGCCCACAAAATTCATTAATCCTTAAATTTATTATTAAATTATTTTAGTGTTTGACATTAAATCAAACACTAAAAACCACACACACACACACACACACACACACACACACACAGTGACTTTCAGAACTCGCTCTGCGTTCGGCAGCGTGCGTCTGTCACATAAAGAAGCGTGAAGAGTGAAGAGCCTCTCTAATGGGCCTGCCTCGCCTCCATTCACGGTCCCAAAAACCATCCGACTTGTCAGAGTAATTTTCTTCATTTGAAATTAGCTGCTTCTAATAAAATTTTAATTCAGTTATTACAAGTCCAGTAATGCCTCAAGTGCTGCCCCGAAGCCCTCTCTGGCTTATGGAAATGTACCCACCAGATGCACTTAAGCCTCATGCAAATTAATTTTAATTTGGTGGAAATTGGTTCTGTTCATTAGCGCGACATTAACCTAGAAATAGAAACTAGACAAGCTACAAATAGAATCTGACCATTTGTCTCCACACACTCACATCAGCTCAGTTTGGCTGAAGGAGCGTCGTGAAGGACGGCGGGATCGCTCCACTTGAGAGTACTCATGGGATTCCTGTGAAGTCAATAACTGCATTTACACCAAATTACTTTCTGCAAAACTTGGTGCAATCTCCTCTGTTCCAGCTGCTCCATTATTGTTGATCTATTTCAGGAAGGAGTGAAACTGCGACAGATGAAAGTTAAATTTCCCAGGAGGAAGCACGGCAACATGTGAACTTGTACCAGGATGCATCTAATGCACTGTTGTAGAGAAAGCAGAGCATTCAGCGTGTTTCATGATCCTCTCCATCTGAAAAATAGATGCCCAAGTAGATGCAAGTAGATGCATCTCATGACAGTCTGACGGCTTTTTAATAATCTGTCACTTTGAGCTTTTTCTCTCCATCAACTCTAAGTATTTTACAAATATACAAACAGCTCGCAGCACAAGCTGTCTTCTGTTTTTACACCCTGAAATATTAAATATTAGCACTAGTCCTCATGAATTTAAGATGTACTCTCACTTCACTGTTGCTTTTTCAAAAGCTGTCAGCATGTTTAGAGAGGAAGCGACTCACCGAGGCAGCAGCAAGAGATCTTTACTGGAGTCTGATTCAGTGTGGGTCCTGTTCAAGTGGACATGAGAGAGCCACTAACTCCATTAAATTATGCATTGTGCCGATGGAAATCAAAGTGTAGCACGATGTTTCTTAAATACATGTTCAAACCTCATCTCTGTGCCTGGATTCATCTTAGAAGTCCTAATGCACGTTAGGTCAAAAGACTTAACATATTCTCATCACGAGGGTTCACATGAAGAGTTATGACGCGTGAGTAGAAGTTCTCCTCAGAGGAAGCATGACATTATTGTTTTATGACATTCAGTCATAAAATAAAATGACATCGACCTTTTTCCTCAGCAGCTGAGGAGCCGTGTATTTAGTCAAAATACCACGCTCAGTGGAAGCAAAATAAAAGACAAACGTGTAACTTTCACATAATTTAGAGGATAAATTAATATTAAAGAATGGATCCAGATAGAAATGAATAGATAAAACAGACCTCCACCATGAAAACCTGGAAGAGGACAGACCAGACTAACCCTAACCCAGGCTGAATCTCCTGGAGGACGAAGATCCAGAGCCAAACCATCTGGAGAGAGAGAGAGAGAGACACTGAGGACTATAAGTAATGCACAGTTAATGTCTGCCTCTGTCAATGTGTGTAATAGTAATAATACTAATAGCTTCTGTCGCATGTTGGCATTGAAAATGTTCATTCTTGTGTATTCAATGTCTAAAGACACAGGTAGCATCTCTGCTTCCACTGATGGCTAATGTAAGGAGCAGAAACCAGGCTTGTGCCACTTCACATCCCTGAGTCGACTCAGCTGTGTAACACTGCCCAACGTGCAGGTCAGAGGGATCTCGCCACACTGAGACGTCTGAGCCGGACGTCTGCAGTCACTCCGACTTTACACCTCACAGGTACGGCCCTCTCTGTCCTCTCTACTGACAAGAATCCGTGTTATATCAAGCGGTCTGTCGCCTTTCTCTGTTCTGTCAAGCTTCACAGGAGGAGGAGGCTTCTGCTGAGTTTCAATCTGGTTTGAAAAAGAATACCTTAAAAGTGACGTGGCGGGTTTAAGAGAAGGGCAGCCTTTTGAACAGAAGGAGATTCAAGAGTTCCTCATGCAGAGCAGCACTGACATGAAACAGAATCAACTCTAACAGGGAATATTATTCTGATTATTCTTTCTGACTTCAGTCATGTCTGCGTGTTGGCTCAGGACTAAACACTGAAACGAAAAAGTCTGTTTTTTTATGCTTCTCTTTTGTAAAAAGTGTAATTTCTTACTCAGTCTATAAAAAATCGAACTGAATAAATCTCTGGCTTTGAAATGAGGCAACACAGTTTCCACTCCAAATCATTGTATCACAACATCAGATCAGTGGAAATGCAACTCTTTCATTCTTGTACAACCTCTAATTGAGAAGGTGCAGGGCCAGCGGAGACAAACTGGCATACTAAGTGTTTTGGGGTAAAGGAATCTCAATGACTGAATGGAGTTTAAATTGCTGAACTAAAGTGTGCTGAGCTTGAAGTGGCAGGTACAGTGACACCCTGTGCAGCTCATTCTTTTTATTAAACGTTATGCTATGTTTTCAGAGGGAAACGTGTTTGTCCACTACATTTCTCTGACAGATGTAGCTGCTGGTTAGATTCAGGATCAAGTTTATTGTCATTAATATATTGGTGCATAGCAATAAACATAGTAAGATAAAGCAAGCAGTTACTGTTCAAATACTGATTTCAAATAAACAAAAGATATGTTAACTCAACCTTTTTGTCAAGTCGAGGCTCATTGTCACATTTCATCTCTACGAGTTTTGAGCAGTTCTGTCCTCTAAACCTCTCATTGAAATAACCGCTCCACTTCACAATAAAAGCTGTTAGAGAAACTACCTAACTGTATCTAAAGTAGGAGATACAGCCACCTCCACCGTGACCAGCAACAACTTTCAGACTGTTCCACACACACACACACATCAGTACAGTACATGCAGACAGTACCCACCCACTCACACTCTCCCACTCATGCACACGATTATCCTGCATAAATAACAGACCGGAGCTGAACGTAAACACAGTCTGCCAGTTTTGCTAAACTTGAAAAGAAGCTGCGAGCGAGGAGAGATCGACTAAATAATAAATGAGGAAAAGCTTCTTGTTTTTCAGCTCGAGTTATATTCACATTCCAGTGGATCTGAATCCAGATATACGACATCAGAGCGGAGAGATGAAGTACTATATCACGCAGGAGGAACTTTTCACCTTCAATGACCTTTTGAAATAAGATTGATTAAATCACAATTTGCACAAGGACATCAGTGACTGTGCAGAACAGTTCTGTCAATCATCCTTTGTTCTGAAATACCAGCGATTCCCAGTGAAGTCTGGTCTGCTTCTGAAACCTTCATTCTTCACGTACAGCTGGTGACCGTAAAGAACCAGGATGGCAGAGACACACGGACGTCGAGTAGAGACCACACTGACAGGATAATAAAGGAACATTTCAAGTGTATCACTACTTACTACTGCAGGCAACAAGACAGAAGGAGCAAACACAACGGCTGAGTGTGATGGGCAGAGACAGCCCTCTATAACAACACTGACTTTGCAGTTACAGATATAAGTCAGGGTTTTCTTCCAGTGACCCACGTCATACAGAAAATGCATCTTTAAAAATCATTTTCCACCCAAACCCCAAAGCTGCTGAGAACCAAACACACACTCCCTGTGGGCTTGAAGCATGGCTCGCTTTGTGGCGTGGATATGCAGCAGTTAGTACAACTGATTCCAAGTGTTCAACGACAAACAGAAGCCACGACAGCCACACTAACACGGAAAGAGAAACAACAAAAGCTAATAAATAAAATTAGTTTTCCTGCTTTCCCGAGCAAAGAAGAGGGTGAAGAGGAAGGAAACTACTCTTCTGTTTGTTTTACATGACAGTAAGAAAGCCTTGCAGCACAGAATGTTCCTTCAGGGATAAAGATGCAGCTCACATCATCTTACTCCCTGCTCTGCACTGTATACAGCCTGCTGTAGCACAATGGATGCTCTGTGTGTGTGTGTGTGTGTGCGCCTGCCTCCAGGCAAGGCCATGCAAAGAGAGAGAGAGGTCAGATGGGTCACAGGAGTCACATACGAGTGTGTCTGTGTGTTTTGTGAGTATGCACAGTGGTGATAAAACATGGAACATTATTATATTTGTACAAACACCCTGCAGTCAGTTACAATCAAGTATTCTTCATGGCCATGAGAAAGAATAATTACCATATGTAGACAATGCAGTGATTTATAGGAGAAAAACCAAGGAGACCGTTCTCCTCACAGACTGTGGTGCGGTATACTGTATAAATGTGAGCTAAATGGCTCCTGTAGCCAGAGTGTGCTTTGACAAGCAGCAAACTGTTTCTCAGCAGCAGAGACTACAAACCAATCAATGATGCGTGTCGCCACCTACTGTACCGGAGGGAACATCTGACCGATAAGAGGAGCGACTGTTGGTTTGTAGTTTTTGTGTGCTTGGATTTTTCCTCTGTGTGATAAGAAGCTGAAAACTCACAAGCTGAAAAACTCATGAGCTGATTTGGACCAGAGAAACAAACTACAGGTGAACAACTCTGTTGATTTGTCTTGTACCTGCTTGTTTTGTAACACATGTACAGTTAAACACACATCATAGTGCATAATGAGTGTTACTGCAGGCTCACGGGACACGTGGAAACACAGAAGCAGGTGTGTTTCAGGCCCTGACTGTCTTGTTTGCAGGTAAAGACACGGACTCATCCCGAGCCTGTTGTTGAAAAGTCTTTGAATGCATGAGATGTCAGGCTTTGGCCCTTGAAGGTCACCAGGTGACCTGTAGCAGACAGAGATGGATGCAGGATTCCTCCACATGGCTTCTCTTCTGTCACTGCTTTTCTGGCTCATTACACCCACCCAGCTCTCCACCCACACACCATCACAGCTCACGGGCTGTCTGACAGATGGCGGCCGCGTTGACTCCATTAGAGCTGGACAACCGTGAGACTCCCGATGTAAAGTCAAAGAGTAACCGGGGAGGACAGCTGGTGTCCTTCTGTTGTGCATGGTAACAGAGTTTATACAGGAGTGTGTCACTGAACGGCAGCTTGTCACCTTCTCAACGAGACGCTGAAGGAAATCAAACATCTGAGAAATATGTGATTTACAATCACTCAGCCCGACTGGATCTAATGTGAACACAATATGGCCTCAATAATAATGAGCCCAAATCTCTACGAATATCCCACAGAATCCTCGTTCTTCTGTAGGATGACCATGAGTTACTGCCACGCTGTCAGTTTGTTCAACGTTAAGATGAGGCGTCGCTGGTTTTGTTCAAGGTCAGGTTAAGTTAAGTTAGGACTGAAATAGCAGGGTTTCACTTCCCATTTATAAACAACGCGTAGAATTGTCGTGTGATTGGAATATTAGAATATAATTCTTCTTTGTTTTGTTTCAGAAATATGACCAGCATTAACATTTTGTGATGCTATGAACGCCCACACTGCTGTTTACCACTCACTTGTATCCAGCAACATGGACGAGCACAAGGCAGTGTTCTGTGCAGCAACACCTCCGGCTCGCCAGCTAATAACAACATAGTTACTGTCGTTTGGCCTGCGCGGCCGCAGTAAGTTCAGCAGCTGGAGGTGAGTCCACACAGTCCACACAGTTCATACGTCTCCTACAAATTACACAGACATTTCCCAGTTAGGTGAAATTATTGAGAACATGATGAGATACTTCTTCCTTTGTAGTGCGAGAGGCAGCCGGTCATTGTGTTTCTCCCGATCCTGTCGGCCTGACTCATTTCACAGGCTTTGACTGAGTGGACGGGGAATTGAAACGAGTCCCAAGCTCGACACCTATTCAAAACCTAGAAGCCATTTACAGCCGTTTTCCCCTGGTGCACAGGAAACTTTTATTCAACTTTTATCAATTAACTTTGGATTATTTAAAGGGATGGATACATTTAATTGGGCATGAATCTATCAACACACACACACACAGTACCAGACTAAATGATTATGTACTAAACGCACTAGACATAAGTTTGAAATTGCATCAAATGTTCTATTCAATAGTGGCTGCAAAGTTAGACTTATCGGTCTTAAAGCAACTGCAATCGGCATTTAATTAATCAAACTGTCGTCCCAACATTTAGTGAGAAGCTCCACTGCTGATTGGCGCACGCACACCCACACGCACGCACGCACGCACGCATGCACACACGCACACACACACATGGTGAGAGAAGGACATTTGTGTTGTGCAAACAAACAGCTGAGTCAAAAAGTGATGTGCAGACGGCATCTCAGCGTGCCAAGTTTGGGAATGACTGATCTCTGCAACTGGAAAACTGAAGTAAAACTCCCAGCTCATTAAATCTTTGTTTGTTGCACAGAACGCCGAGTGAAGTCTGAACACAGTTGTTCTCTATACTCCAGCACTTTGTATCTGAAGTGAAGTGAAGTGAAGTGAAGTGATGACCTTTAGCTATCATTTTAGGGTGCACATCCACACAAGATCAACATTGTAGCATCTGCAGCCCTTTTTATATATTATTACCCCAAACTATGGGACCAAAATGCTTAATTAACCTACATGAAGTCATATTTAGTGTTTGGAGTTAAGTTCTTTAACCCACATTAGCAACATTGGTATCTTCTCCTTCTTTTCTGTCTAAGTGACCTGTTGTTGTAAAGCCCACAGAGCTGAGAGACTGCAAGGTTTCATTCAAACCAGTCACCACACAGGTGATTTCACTGATTAGTCCTCCCTCTCTGATTAAAGGTGTGCTTATCAGTGAAATCACTAGCTGAAGACCAGCTTCTGCCAGCTGCTGCTCCTCGGGCTGGCAGTGCTTCACAGCGGGGACATAGCTGGCTGTACTGATACACTTGTAAAGTCCTCCGTCCGTTCTAGTAAACGACTTCTCCCTTTGTGTCCTGCCTGCAACAGTTTACATGCTCCTGATATTTAAAATAACAGCAGGTTGTATATCAGCATTCATAGTATGTATATAAGGACACCTTGTCATGTCGCCTGCAAGTCAAACCACTACTACAGTAAGCAAGTGCTAATTATTGTGTCAGGCTTTTGAAAAAGATCATTTTTCTTACTTGTTGTTTCTGGACCTTTCAGCCCCAGATGAACACCAGATACTATCCTCTCTTACTAAGTGTGTTGACCTTACAGAACATCTACCTACAGCTGCTTCCCACTGGAATAAATCCAAGTTTATTGACTCCAGACCAAACTCGATAAACTGTCGGCTTTAAAACATTGTTATGGAGATGAACAAGTTGTGCATCCAGCAGACACAGAGCAACATTAACACCCATTGGAGTCACGTTTGTGTCCACCTGATTTTTACTAGTCCATCATTCACTCTTCTTTTACTTGAGGACAATGTCTGGCTCTTTAGCAGCTAGATCAGAAGAAGAACCAGATTTAGGTGTAGGTTTACACACACAAGGAATTTGTTTTGGTGTGTGGGTGCCAACAAGAGCAGATATATAGGCTACAGAAAAAATAAATAAAACCACTAAATCGAAGATTTACAATAATAAGAAAAAGAAGAGTTTGCAGAGTGAGTGTAATGTAAATTCAATATGAACTGACGATGTGCGAAGTTCAGATTGTAGTAATGTAAGATGTTCCATTTTCTTCAGCAGCTCAGACAAGTCGACGTTAAGCTCCCTGCCCAATGCAAAGCAAGGTGTGGACTCAAGTGAGATGTTTACATTACACACTTAATCCAGTGGTGTTATGTAAAATATCACTTCATCCAGGTGTAAAGACATACAGTGACACAAAACAAGGATAGCAGCTTTCATCATATTTATAGAAAAGCAAAACTTTGAAAACTTTCATGTTCTTGTTAAAACTTGATCTCTTATGTATTAAATGTTCTTAAGATGCAGCGTGCAATCCATCATTAAAACAATGGGCCCTATTCATCGTGCTGTAGGAAATCTGATTGTCTCATCAGAATTCTTGGTGAATGCCCAATCTGAAATGAAGGGCCACATTAATCAAACAGCAGGACCTAAATGAGATGTACGAAGCCCTCTGCCCTCAGCCACACTCGTCTCTCCACACAAGTCCTCCTTGTTCAGCATGAATCTGAATCAGGGCGATTTAAAAAGGGATATTTGTCAGCTTCCCATTGACCAGTTCAAAAGTGCCGCAGATTTATAATTACGACAGAACCTGGGCAGGTGGAGGAGCTCACTTGTTCATTTCTCCAGCAGTATTTGATCCTCCACTAGATGCTCCCAGGTCTGCTGGGAAATATTAACTCTCCACTGTGTTAGAGTGCATCAGGCCGACTGTGGGGGAACCTGATATACATCCAAAGGGCAGAGCTTTGATTCTCAGCCTAAACCTGAATACCTAATGCCTTCATTTCCACAGTGATATTAGTTCTTACCTTCAAATTCTATTTGGGTCCATTGAAAACTTTAGCACCAATGGAACAGCCTCAGTTAGGAGAAGCTTGGTTCTGAGTTCCCGTCTGAAGTCTCCCCCAGTCGAACAGAAAGGAGCCTGGATTTGTAAATGAGGTGCACTAAAGGGTGAGTCCTGGCTTTCTCCGAAAGCTCTCTCTCTTTCTGTATTATAGTGAACGACTGGTGAACTGTGCAGAGAGCTACGGTGACGGGCGAGCAAGCGAACGGTGTTCCTCTGGGATCTGGTGAGTGTTAACCCGGAGTTGGAAGCTCTGTTACTCCATCGCCGTCACACTGAAGCAGCAAGCTGACCTGCTAAACTGTGGCAGCTTAGCTTACTAACCAACTCTCTCCTCAGCTTTGAGGACGCTGCTTTTAGCTATTATTACTGCACACAGATGGAACCAACTTCCTCAAGATCTCCAATCCACTATTAAAGCAAAATAAAACTCTGGTTTCTCTATTGTCACTAACTCTAACTTACTTCTTTTTACTGCACTGTAACTTTATTTGATGTCATTTATCTCATCTTAACATTTAATTTGACTTTATTTTACAATTTGATGGTTTCTCTGAATGTGTGAAGCACATTGACTGACCTCTGTGTTTGAAATGTGCTGTATGAATAAAGCTGCCTTGCCTTGCAGAAAGAGAGAACAGCATGTTCAGGAAACTGTCTTTGACTGGATTCTTCTTCCCCAGCCGGCTGCAAAACTCTCTGACGAACTTGGTGGTGACTCAGACCATCCCAGCAGGAAGCTGAGGCAGAGACTGAGCAGGAGTCTCACTGATGGCAGTTTGCACTGAGTACTGAGCTGTGAGACGCACCAGTGCTGTTATTCTTCCAGACCATAAAGGGACATGTAGACAGCCATGGTTTGGGAAAGATTGTGTTCGTGGTTAAACATTTAAAATCTGTTGCAGAGTGAGGATTGTAATCCCGACTGGTTTTGTTTCTGTTTTTACAAACATTGGTGATGCAAACCTTTAACTGCATCATAAAGTAATTGGTATTGAAGTAGAAAAGTGGTTTAATATTAGTGGGTGTAACAAACGTGCACGTCTCACAACAGCCAATGATGTATGTTACGTTTTAAAGTAAATGTTGTGTCTGTCTGTCCATCACAAAAGGTGTGGAGGTTATATGAAGGTGTATGAGACAGTTGCTCTTCTTAGTAGTAACACAATGTTCAGTTTCCTAACAGCACAGCACCGTAGACAGAAACCTGATGGCTCCCTGGTGCTTTCTCTTCAGTCTACCTCTACTTTCCTGCTGAAAAAATATAAATATATAAAAATGCGTATGTGAGGAAACTTACAATTTCCTTCCTTTTTTGGTGAAAGCAAAATAAATATTGGGGCATTTTGATGGAAACAGCAGTTTGTGAGTGTTTGACAGAGTTCTGCCCACAGATTCAAACATCTCCTAGCTGTAATTCCAGCACCATAGGCTGCAGCTCTCCATGCCATCTTGCAAAGTGAGAGCAAAAACAGGAAACCAAAATCAGACGGAGGGTGGTGACGACTTCTGCCTCTCCAGCTCCAGATTATTGGTTTAAAGAAAAGAGTTTATCTGTGAGATCATATAGCTTTGGACAGTCAACAACAACAGTAGTAGATGGTCATCATCATCTACTCTTCATCACAGGAGAACCTGTGTTTGTTGCAGGAGGAAAAACATTCAGTTCAGGTGAAAATCGCTTTAAACTGATCGTCTCAGCTGGAAACAACCTTCATGCTCATGAGCTAAAACCTTCAAAGGAAATGGTCGAGGTGTGGCACCAACAAAGTGCACTCCTCAAGCACAAACACGGTTTAAATCTGCATTAAAAGTTGTTTCACAGTGGGCTTTGTGAACACAAGCGTCAGTGTTAAACCTCATCACTAGCTTTGTTTGACTATTGATTCATGCACAGTGAGTGCAAACATAAGTGATGCAATGTGAATGAGCGCGAGTATCTTCAAAGGCCTGTTGAGTCTCCAGAGGTTCTCCACCTGAGCTCATCTCCAACATCTTACACACTCACACAGAACGTATGTATATTAAGACCCAGTGGAACTTGTGTTGAGGAATATAATTAAATATTCCCGTTATAGGACGGGACTGTTGTACCACAGGGAAATCCATCATCCATTGCTGCAGCTTCAGGCTCTGGTTGATCAAATTAAATTTCGTTTGCTGCTTTGTAGTTTTTCAATACCTCTGAAAGAAAGAAAATCCCTTTTTAAACACCCAAAGTACTGTGAATAGTTTAACTCACATCCTTTGAGATTATTACAAGGTACCTAAGAAAATAACCGCTTCTTCAGAGTTTCTGTGCACTGAACACAAATGCTGCACTGAAGTCAACAGATTTGAATGTTTAATTTCACCAGAACTGAAGGTGAAATGTTTCCTGTTCCACTGCCACAGTCACAGATGCCGTTTATTCTTCAATCTGGAAATGAGGAAAAACTGCACTTTACTGAATGTAAAGGTTTTTAGTATTTTGACAATTTTGGTCTGTCAGTCACTTTGGACCTTTAAACACTGGATCGGAGCAAAATATCTCAACGAGATAGATTTACATCACATTTGGTGTGTAAACGCTAATGGATTGTCTTTGGATCCAAGGACAAACCATGAGACCAAAAGAAGAGAGAAAAGTTACCTCGTTAACAGTTTCCGTTTTGCAGCATCTATTTAAAATCTGGCTCTTGACCACAGATCTTGAGACGTTAAATTGTTCATATGGGATGTTCTTTTAAGTGTAGGGGGATGAAAGCTACCTGGCCGAGGCAATGTGTTCAGCAGTATGGAGGTGTCTGTCGCCGTGTTTCATTATAAGGTCCAAACAAATCCATCTGTTCAAAGTCATCATGTAAACTGCTGTTTTCAAATAGTCATGAAGTGATATTTCCTGTTGTGAACGAATGTAAGGTCATCTGTGCATCTTACCTTTGAAGTGATTGTGAGGGAATATATACATATACACACAAACACCTCACCTAAAGTGATTGTAGTGCAGCTGGAGCGGCAGCTTTTGGTTGTCAGAGATACAATAAGCTCAAGTCCATGCTTTCCAATCTGTGGGTGAACTGAGGACACGCCGCCTGTAGGTTTCTGTTTTTAGATCATTTCATTCCAGGCTGGAAGCTACTGACTTTCTGAAGACGTCAGGTAAGGTGCAGAGTGGCAAACTGATGTATCATCCCAGGGTAGCAGAGGTCAGGCCTCCAAATCATCACCTTTGTCTAGCTCACAGAAGGGACCTCATTATAGCTAACGGGGGTCCCTGCAGGTCATGACCCTCCAGTGTCTTTACCTGTTCAACTATGATTAAAGAAGGCGGGAATGTGAGTCTGCCATCCAACTGGAGTGTTGTAATTTGCAGGGAATCTATTTTGCATTTAGAGTAGAAACTACATTAAGAATAAAAACTGAAGGCTAACTTAATAAAATGATCTAAATTATGTAGCTTTTCCTTTAATATCAACTTAAAACAAATTGCTCTGACTGATTAGAACAACTTCCAGTAACGATGATCTAGTTAGTGAAATGTCTCGACGGATACCTGCATACACTCGACCCTCGACGTGCGTACAGTCTTTATATTTACAGATTTTCCCATCTGCTTCAGCTGGCTCAGTGTTGCAGTGTGTATCACCATTGCAAAGAATTCAGTTTTTTCTTTTTAGTGATGTCAGGGTGTGTAGTTCAGGCAGCAGGGAAAAGGACCAACATGCAGCAGAGGCTCCAGCAGTTTAAGGATTTATTTAACAAGATAGTTTACTCGCAGGTAACAGGTAGCACACAGGACAAGACACATGGAAATCAGAATGACCCAGCCAAGAACAAAGGAAGTGGGCTGGTGTAAACAGGGAAGTGGCTGACGAGCAGGTGTGTATTGGGGAGCAGGTGTGTATAATCAATGACACACGAAACAGACTAACGGTCACGTGACAAGTGAAGCTCAAGGCTGCTGCATATTTGTCCTTGATGGTCAATCATTGTCTTATGCATCTTTGATTGGGAAGTAACTTCTTTTTTTTCTTTTCTGGCGCTCTTGGGACCGGGCTTCAGATCTTAAGTGTTACATAAAACAGTGATTCTCAACATGAGGCTCAGGACTCCACAAAATGAAACGTGGACTTCAGTGAATTCTAAGGATTGAAGAGACATTGATACTGAAATGAAAGAAGAGGAAAGTGTGTTGTGTTAAAATGAGTTGCAGACAAACTGTGTCCTAATTGCTCCTGTTTCAGCTGCTGTATATAGGTACGTAATACAGGTACATGTCTGTTACCACGGTCCTCGACTCTGGGACCCGGAACAATTGCACAGGGTACGAGTTTTGGTGTCTGATAGCATTTTACTAAAGGCGTTGGTTACATTTAGCTTCATGATATACGTTAAGTAAGACCTCTTACTTCTGTGGCCTGAATTCACTGCAAGGAACAACGTGATTTTGGTTTCAATTACAGGCTAAATTCTACTTCTTTCTGTCATCTGCACCGGCCAGTGCGTCTTTTTCACTAAATGGATCCAGCAGCTATTCAGTACTTCCCGGGGTTGATAAGTTTAACACTGTTCTGAAATCTGGAGTTGGAGGAACATGCAGGAAAAAAGAGACTTGGTAATATTGCAGAAAGCAGATGTGCTCTTGTTCTTGATGACAGTGGAGATGACAGAATTAAATAGCTAAGCCACATTCACTGATGGTAATTTCACAGTCTGGGTGTTTCTGAGAGCTTGTTCTATTAGCTCCGGGCACGTTGGACATGTTCAAGATCCACTGGCCAGCAGCTGCCAGCTATACACTTCTTTTAACCTTTATCTACCCAGGAAGGGTATTTTGTATGCTGTCTTTCAGCCAGAGCCTGCTTAACATTGCTATGCTCAGACCTGGGCCCTGCTTAGTTCATCCAAAGTCCTCTTCTGTTCAACAATGAGCGGGTGGGGGTTCTTGTGTGGAATTGTGTGGAAGTCTTTCTCTCCCGATACGGATTTTAATATTAAATCTATAAATGCAGGCAATCCTTAAAGCTGAATTAATAAATATTTTGGCCTCTTGACAATCATAAATATGATATAAATCTTATGGACTATTACTTTAACAATCTAAATCAAAGTGGAAAATAATGAAGCATATTTTATCAGTGTTTATCATTATTTAAATTTTAATTGGATTCCTCTGTTGTGCAGATTGTGCAGGGCCTGGGAGCACGCTGCTGTTAGCAGCTTGAATTACTGATCAATACACAGCATTATCTGGTTAACTCCCAACACAGGCTGAAGTGTAACTGAGGCTCATCCACCGTGTCTTCCTCTCTGTAGGAGTTCAGCCACACAAATCCATTTGACAGTCTGACTTGCAGGGTGTCCATGCTGCTTTACTGACACACCAGACAGGTTAGAGCCACGTGTGTTGAGCTGCTTCTGAATGTAACAGTGAATGCACAGTGAACAGCCACATTATGAAGAAAATCTTCATCAACATCAAGTTAAAGGGTCTCCTTACACCGCCTAACTCCCGCTAACACCAGCTGCCCGTCAAAAAGGATGAGGGTCAAGGGTTGCCCAGCTCGTGTTAGTGCTAATCAGCTTCTACGGGTCTGTGAGTTCTGAATGACCACCAGGGACTTTATGTAATACCTGGATTTCCATCATGCAAATGAGTTCTCATACCTTTTCATATACACCTTACCTTATCTGCAACAAAAGCACACGTGTGTGACGTATTGCAGGAGTTCCCCCTTAAAGTTTGTCTAGATTACAGGTGTGAAAATGCATTCTGTACGAGAAACATGATGCAAACAATAAACTAAATACTACAAGATACCATGTGCTGTCTGTCCATGACCAGATTCTATGTTTGGTTTATATTCTCTAGTGCTCGTTCCCAGCTTTCCTGTGTAACAAATTATACCCTTGTATTGAAGGTCTACATGCACCTAATTTAAAAATGTAATAAAAATAAAAATCCAATTTTACCTGTGCATCTTGCTAAAGGGATTATGCATTGTGGATTCCCAAACGGTTCTCTTGTCCGCCGAGACGCATTCTGCCTAAAAATGTGAACGTGTATATTATACGGAGCTAAAGAGAGACGGGGCATCACAAAAAGTCTCTGAATATCCTGCTCTGTCTCTGTCCTGCACGCTTCATGTTGCACATCAGGGAGCCGTGCAGACGCTCTTATTAGTATGAAGGTTGAAGCCTCCATGCCCACTGGCTCGATCTATGTTACAAATGCATACAGTGTAATGACATTGCTGTAAAGCACTTGGGATACTGAACCTCCAACAAAGAGTGTTTTCTAATGGGTTTTGTGTCCAATTCTAAGCAGGCTTCCACTCTTTTTTTTTTACGGCAGTATGATTCTGCCGGCTCACTCCTTATGTCGCACATCCTCGTGTTGTTTTTGTCTGATCAAAATCCCCCTGTGGCTAACGAGCATCTGTTTGCATGGATAAGATATGAGCGAGGTGAAACAGTCAGCATCGCTTAAGGAATCATTTCACATTCAGCTCATTGGAAAAGACAGCCAGAGGATGGCAGAAGCCCACGTGCCCACCAACGAGCCCTGAGAGACCCTGCAGCAAACCTGCAGTCCCGGAGATAGGAAATGACATCCACACAAATGATTTGGGCTTTTCATTTTTCTATAATTGTGTGGAAGCCACTATGGAAACAGAAAAAAGCTCTGCGTTCTTCTGACGATTCTGTAATATTATTACTATTATTGATCACATGATTCAGTTCAACATTATTTAACATACCTGGATGAAAGTAGGTTGTTATATATGACCATGACCATTGGAGAGTGTAGGCGTAGGCTGCCTTACCTTGGTCGTCACGGTAACAATGACAAGCATAAAGTCAACATTATGAAACAGTTGTAGTTTGTTTGAGTCACAAAAATAACTTCTGTCATGTGACTTACTAACAGAAGTAAGTTTTCACGCGGGACACGGACAGCGGCCTCCTGGGTGAAGGTCCCGTCTTGTGTTTGATGATGATGAAGAAGCTGCTTGAACAGACGACCTTTTGGTGATTTTTCCAATTCCTCTTTTTAAGACCATGATGCAACGGACAGAGATATTTCCATAAGCTGTGGTTTGTGTGTTCTGGCTGCACAACATGTAAAGTATGAAAGTATCTTTGTCTAACTGGTAATTTCATTTTAAGCAAAGTTAAATGAGTCAATTACAGCAATTGGTGGACCACAGAGAATCTAGGAGAGAAAAGTTTGTACTTATATCCATGTTACTGAATGTTTTAGATTAAACAAACAGGAATATTTGATTTTAAAATGTCTTCTTCTCTGTGAGCTTTCTCAAACCGACAGTTAAAAGATCACACAGGCCACCGAAGTTTAGCTAGGCTTCATTTAAAGCAGCAAGCTCATAGCTAAAGGATAAAACAGACCAGATGGCTTACAGAAAGACAAACACCGCTATTCCAAATAAGACTCATTTGAAGGTTTCCTGATTTGCCACCTTTGTGCTCAGGATTTGGGGCCATTTTGGCAACAAAAACTAAGATTAGTGAAATATCACAGTCAAGGTTGCAAGAAACCTGTGACAGCTGTTGACAGGAGAAAAGAAATAAAGGTTCTGCAAGATGAGATTTCACTGACGTCGATGACAATTCACAAATCAGCAGGACGGTTGTACTCATTTCCTAAAGCTGCATGATTGGTAATATGTGTGACATTATGGATTTTAAAAATAAGCCAGAATATTAAATGTCTTCTGACGTATTTCCTGAATGATGAGGGCATTCAGACTGACGTAGGGCAGAAAGCTCCAGCAGAGAAACAGATCTGATTAAGGTCGAGTGCACC
The DNA here is from genome assembly GCA_036023655.1 of Nannoperca australis. NCBI lineage: Eukaryota > Metazoa > Chordata > Actinopteri > Centrarchiformes > Percichthyidae > Nannoperca > Nannoperca australis. The sequence continues at coordinate 419 of JAVQJD010023486.1, read as the reverse complement.
TGCAAGCTTTCTCTCTGTGAGAGCTGCTAAAGGACATTACATACAATGACATAATGAGCAGCCTCATTAGGTGGAGACGACAAGCAGTGAAGACGTAATGAAGATGTAAAGTTAACAAAAACAGGAATTTACATTAAATTAACAAGAAGCTTAATTATACAGAATGATTCAATCAGAATTAGCCACACATATGCTAATTGTACGAATGCAAGATGTTGCAAATCATTTGGCAAAGTACAGCAGCAGCACCTGTTGTGGCAAAAAACATCACATTGTACTTCTCATCAGAGGTGTTTTAGCTCTCAAACAGTGTATTTTGTAGGTTATAATAATAAAAAGTAGGAGAAGCTCTTTGTAGTTGTTAGAAGTCACATCTATTGAATTAAAACTTCCAAGTCTACATGTTTGTCTCTATTGTT
>JAVQJD010023469.1:0-10617 GCA_036023655.1 Nannoperca australis | reverse complement strand
ATGCTCTTTTCGATTTTGCCACTGGCAGCGATCTATTTATCTATAGCACTTGTGATTCATCACCAGCACTCATACGACATCTTGTTGTTGTTTTCGTCCATGATTCTATGCACTTTATGCTCTTATTTGGATAAAAGCGTCTGCTAAATGCCTAAATGTAATGTAAATGTTTGAACCAAAGAGCTTGGACTTAAGCCAAATTACAGCCCCAGATGTAAAGTGTGACTTGGTGCGAGTTGGCCCACTGAAAAACTCGACAAAGGGATAAAAAAAGAAATATAATCAGAGGCCAGTCAAAAAGAAGAAGTAGGAAACCAACATCAATATAACCAAGGTTAAATCGGAGAGAAAAGTTTGAAAAAAAAAGTTTCAAGTTTGAGATTGAGGTTTTATTGTGAATCCCGAAGGTGATTTACCAAAATATATCTGTATTACTGTATTTAAGGTCTCTAGACTATTGTGTTGTAACTTTAACAAAATTAACATATTTTCAAATAGAATATGCTGCAGCCTTTGACCCTGTGATGCTAATAAAGACAGAAGAGAACTGACAGCATTGACATGCAAACATTACAAACAACACTGCATGCTCGACTGAAGGCCTAGAAGAAGAGGACATTTTACTGAATATTTTGATGCACACTCATACACAACATGCTCCCACATTTGATGAGAGTTATGCCCTTATACACAATGTTGTACTTTTTTTTGTATCCAGAAGGAGCCAAATTCAGTGCAGTGAATACATTCATACTATACAGTATTTTTTAACCTTATGGGATGTTTAGGAGCCCAGTAGACATTCTCATTTCTCTCTCCTTGAGAACTGGAGGGTTTGCTTCAGAGGGTCTTTCTCATACAGTGAGGTGATTCAAGGAGAATGTCATTATTTACCTGTCCTGGTGCTGATGAGATAATGCAGTTTATTTAGGGCCACTATGAATTGCCCAGAGAACCTAATATTGACGGGACAGAAAAGAAGACTGGCAGCTTGTGATAAGTGCCACACCACAGAGAAAACTGTAGACGTGCCGTTAAGTCGTGACTACCTGCCCACTTCGAGCACTGGGCAAAAATAAATCAAAATGATTTTAATAAATATGTCACATAGCTAGCTCGGCTTAAAACTCAATGTGATTTCAAATGTTAGCATGCAAACACATGCTAAAAATGATGCCTTAACATCGGAATGTTAGCATTGTCATTGCTCAAAGCACCACTGTGCTTATGTACAGCCACACAGAGTCACTTGGCTGTGGACTATTGGTATTGTTTAACATCCTAATTACAACTGTTTTTTATTGTATGTTGTAAAGGGGAAAAAAAAAATCGGGCAGCTAATAGTGTGCAGTGGTAAACAGGAAATGTACAAAATTTACCAAAAATATATAAAAGGTTTATTATTGTGTCTCCAATGGAGAAGATATTTAATGTGGAATTATATTAACATTTAAGTGTTCAGAGTTTGAGGTCACTGGTTTAAAAACCTTGCAGGAAATGAAGGACATACACTTCAACAACAAAATGTGTTGTTGTTAAAGGTCATTAAGGGGGCCAAATAACAACACATCAAGTCTACAACACAACACACTTGGGTACAATGCGGACTAATCTACCTACTCTGTAATTTTCATTATAATTGGAAAAAGCATTGTGTAGATATGACCCACTTCCTTTTTTCATGTTTCCTGCTGACTTTGTCACCGCAAAAATGGCCTTCTAAAATGATATGTTCCTGACAGAACTGGAGGAATATCAAACCTATTCACTCGCTACAATAACAAACTGATGACTACATTTAGCATTTATTTTCTGACCAATGGCCAAGCTTTGTACTGTAAATAAACACACTCTTAAATATCTTTCGCCATATATGGTAAAATTGGGATAATAGGTCCTACAGTCTAAATGTCACAGTTTGATGTGGATTTTGAAGATTTTAGTGTAATGAGAAATGGTTTGCCAGATACATTTAAGAGTCATTTAGGCTACATCTTCAACAGATATCCGCTTAGTGTATGTCTTTTTTACGTCATACCTTTTTGTCTTGCTCTTTTTGCAGAGTACATCGGAAATGTCCTCTACAGTCGCTACAATCTGAGAACAATGCATGCATGTCTCTCATATTTCTCTGCTAATATTTATGGCTTCATACTTCTTTTAATTGGAATTTGGCTTGTTTTTTGGCAAGTAGCACTACTTTGGCTCACAGTAGCAAGCTAGCAAGCTCCAACCTTTGAACCAATTAAAAGCAAATACATTACTTCTTACCATCTTAGCTTCTGAGTCTCAATGATGGCAATAACATAACACCAGCATGTCTGTTTAGCTGTATTTTGGGGGAAAAAATAATTTTTGTTTAACTGATCACAGCCACAGTTTGTTTGTAACAAAACCAGTGGACAGACTGGCTGCTAAAAAACACAAACCACAAAGATGTTCTATAATACATATAAAAAAGTTATCCCAACTCAAAAATGCTATATTAACTAAGCTCAACATAAAAACTGTAAACAAGGGGAAACAGCTGGCACTCAGTGTCTCAGGTTGCAGACTATATCATACAAGGCTGAGACACATACAGGAAATCACAACAGAGCATTACTTGAACAGATGTCTTTTTAGCAAAGAGAACGATTCAGTTTGACAGGAAAAAAGAGAAAAAGAAGGTAAACAACGCTCTAAGAGGTACAGAAATTATGATTCATAGGGGAGTCAAATGTATAACGATTATTTGAGAAAGAACAATTTATCCATTCACTCTGTACTTCTCTGCTGGTTGCCTGGCTACTTTGCTGTGACGACAAGCCTTCAGAAAGTCACTCCTCCCAGCTGTTGCTATCCAAAAAAACGTTACAGCCCATCACTCCCTGTAAAACCACAAATAGTCTTGTTAAGATTTGTGAGTGGATTAAGCAAATGAAATGAAATCATACAATAAACCTGGGAATGAACAACAATGTTCCACCATTTTCTCATTGTTCTTCTTGAGTATGCTCAACCACAGGGGTTTAAGTGACATTTACAGTGATATTAAGGCAGACAGATGTTCTTACCAGCAGCGTGCTGTTCAAGATCCGAGGCCTCTTGTCAAAAATGTGTGAAGGATTTCCTCATTGGATGTGAAGGACTCGCCCCATGTCTCCATGTCTCTGCTATGCTTCAAACATTGTTGCTGTCTGACATTTATATAACGTCCTATAGTTCAAGTGATCCATTGCTGTACAAATTCCTGTCAACCGTCAATGCAGCATCTGGTTTAAACATCAAGATCATTATTTGTTTTCAAAAGTTTTTTTTGTTTAACCTTTATTACTATATATATTCAAATTCTAGACATGGCATTCTGCATAAAGGTAGACACATGGTTATGTAGCAAGCCTTTCATTGTAAATAAGGAATTAATGATACGTAATTAAGAGTCACACCTGCCTCACAGTGACTGAAACATGAACATTGTCCTACTGACCAGGTACAATTGTCCTGATGAGAAGAAAAATGACATTACAAGCAAATGTTGATATGCTTGTCTGAGTGGTCGTTACTTATTACTGTGGACTCAAAGGAATGAGCTGAATAAGGGGTAGTGAAAGCAGCACAGAGTACATTGCACCCTTACTTTCACCTTTGAGATTGGCCTCTCAGGTTACATACAGTCTAACTTACTTTATTGGCTGTATGCATCCTGGAAAGAATGCCTGCAGCCACCGTTCAGGGCCCAAAAAACTAGTCCAAATGTTTTTCAGATAAATAGAAATCTTGTGTGTAGTTAGTTTATATTCTCCTAAAAAGACAGAACTGAACTTTAGTCAAGGATAAGACAGTAAAACACAATGCTCCTTGTACTGAAGACACAACATCAGTTAGTGCATATACTACTACTTACTTCCATGAATTTGAATTGAATTTAAACATTATGAAATAGTTAAATTATAGTAGTTGTTGCATACATTCTGTGTAAATGAACTGGTTGAGAATGCCAGTCACTCATTGTGCACATATGCCCTTGTCTTGTTTAGTTCAGGTTGCTTAGCAACACAGGCAACACAGAGCATTAAGTACCAAATGTTATGAGCTGGAGGCTGTTTTCAGAGGTAAAGTGGTTCTTCAAAGTTATTTTTTCTAAATCTTCTTGATAGAACACAATACATTTTGGTTTAAGGTAAAATCTGAAATGCATTAACACTGTCACTTGTTCACTTCATAAAGGGACTTTAGAGTTTTCTTTTATTCCTTCAGATTTAAATCAAGATATGTCTATGGCTCAGAGTCCAGACTCCCGGGGGACGAGTGGAGAGAGGAGCCGCAGTCAAATTAATCAGGTGCCATTCACCACAGAATTTACCAAGATGCTGACGACAAGCAGTCCGCGCTTTGGTGCCTTGAGTCATCACTCATTCTTCTCTCGGCACAACCCTCATCCACACAGGGTGCGACATATTCAAGGTAAGCAGGCAGACATAGCCTTTGGTGCAGCAGAAGAAATTAATGCACTTTATTAAATACATTTTTTTTTTAAAGAAAAGTGATTTGAAAGTTGAATCACACCGTGCCATATGCTTCCCTAAATTACAATCAGGTTGATTGTCAAGTAGGTTTACCACATACAAGGAATTTGTCATGGTATGTTGGTGAATAACAATAAACATAGTAAATAAAAATGTATGAAGAAAGATAAAGCAAGTACTGGAATAATAAATAGTTTTAAGGTGATGTGATCACCTTTGCTTTAAAAAAAAAAGGTCCTTATTCTGACACTGCTGTTGAAGAATCCCTTCCTGAGATCAGTTAGTATTTCATTTCTGTATATGGAATATTTCAGGAGTACGTTTATGGACACATGGAATAGCAATATGGTACATGAAAGAGACCACTGCATTATTGGCACAGAAATAGGTTTCATCCCTTAAGTTCTGATGAAGTTGTCACCTTTAGTCTCAGCAGGAATCGTCTGGCTTTATGTCTTCAGGGCATTCCTTTGATTGTCCCACACTTCTGAGGCACTTTATCTTGTGTGTGTGTGTGTGTGTGTGTGTGTGTGTGTGTGTAAACTGTGACTATTGTCCCTCTCTTTCCCACAGGACTCAATGGTAGACCCGTTTGCATGGTGAGGGATGATTGGTTTGTCACCTCATCATTATTTCCTCATCCACTTCTCAAGAGCCACGTCCTCAGGAAAGCAACTGATCCATCTTTTGCTTTCCCGCTTGCTCAAAACCTTCATGGAGTATGTAGTTTCAAAAACAAATCAGGTACACTTACACACACACCCTACAGTTTCTCATTACTTTTTCAAAAGAATCCCGTTGATTCAAAATAAAATGTTTCCTGTTGTTTTCATAGCACTATTTTCGGAAGCCTGGAGGGATGAGCTTAAAGAACTCGCTACAAAAGTCAGTGTTTCTTCTCAAGCACAAAAGGACAAAAAAGAGGTACATTTGGAAATGCAATTGTTGTAAGCTGAAATGTGTCCAGCATTACTTAATGTCACCCATGACTATTGTTTTTATTTAAAGTTATCACAAACCTTTTTTTCATTATAATTTCAATCAATGAAGATGATAGATTGCATCAGCATTTATGTTACAAGCTGCATGTATTTATCCTCGTCAAGTTAATGATCATTGAGTCTCAGAAGTAGAACTTTTTCCCAGGTTGTGTACAAACTCACAACAAGTTCAACCAATAGAATGTTTTAGGTTCTGGCTGGATATGATCAGGGCCATAGCCATGGTTAAGATAGCCACAGCTGTACTTTGAGTTCAGTGCTAATTAGCAAATATTAGCTTGCTAATACGCTAAACTAGGACGGTGGAAATTGTGAACATTATACCTTCAAAAAATCAGCATGATAGTGTTATCATTGTGAGCATGTTAGCATGCTGATGTTAGCTTCACAGAGATACTAGCATGGCTGTAGACTCTTACTACTTACTGATTTGGCCAATGTATTCCAGGACCAACCTGAGGAAGAATTTGTCCGTCGAAAGACCCAATATTCAGCTGAAACCGGGAGGATCATCCCTCCAGCCACCAAGTCCTATCATCGCAGATCCTTTTCCCAGCGCCTGGTCTATCCTCAGCCCTTCCATGATCAAGAACTCATGGTGAAATACTCCTCCAGTAATATTTAACAGATAGAAAAAGTGTCATTTGAGGTTGTTTTTAGCATAGCCATGTAACATGTCATTCCAGAGAAGTATTAGCGGAACATCAAAAGGAGCTTTCCAACATCAAAGAAATTATCCAGAACACGCAACCTTTGCCCAAGGTTATACTATATATGTATTGTTGTTGAAAAATAGCCCCCAGCATAGCTTCACTAGGCACCTTGAGAATTCACTAGAAACTTTGATATAAATGTGTAAATGTTGTTTGAGGGCTAATGTGGTGATAGTTCTACTGCACATTTAACAGGTGTTGGAGCTACTTTGTCAGATCCTGCAGACAGATTCCTTGTCCACCGTCCAGCAGTGGCTTCTGCTTGCAGGCCAAAGAGGTAAAATGCTTCTTTATTCTACATGGATAGTGAGGTTACTTTGTACACAAAATGTACTTTTACTTTGGCTGTTATGTCGTCATATAATCATCCATCACACAAGAAATTTGTTACAGTTTCCATTTGTTGATTTATAATTACTTTGTAAATTGCTTTTTAATTGCATCAGTTAACGCAGATATTTTAAATTAAATGAATTAAACATTATGGGATGTGGTTTACCCTCAGAGAAAGACCTGGTGATGGGGATGATCAAACAAGCTCTGGATGGTGTCGACCTCTCTGGCCATCATCAGCACAACTTCCAGCAGCTCCAGCCTTTTCAGCCTGGTGCATCTCCACCGGTATATGGTCCATCATTCGACCAGTCGTGGAGAAAACCACAGAGAATGAGGCAGGGATGATCTCTTAAATGTTCAAAACATTTTCAAATAATTTTCAAAAATGTTTCAAACTCAATCTGTCTAACGTTCTATATTTACCTCCATAGCCCACATGGAGAGAATCAAGCTTTCAGCAACGACAAACCAGGTACTTAAATGGTGTACTACTTTTCTCATTCAAAGCAGTGATTTTACAGTATCCCAATGTACAGTAGTTTTCTGTATTATATATTCTTGGGTTAAAGTGTACCTTTTACATAGAAGAAATGTTACCTCTATTGTAGAAATAAGTCATACCAAATGAAAGGGTTTATCTTTCTTCCAGCTGTATGCATGTTAAACAGGTGGTTGCCAAAAACAGGTGTTTTCACAGCAGGTATAAGAGAATGAGAGACACTTGCGTCAGCTTGTTAACAGGTTTTTTCAAAATAACACAGATGGGAGATGTACTGTTGCATTTCTGGCTTTGTATGACTTGAGTTTTCTTTTGCAGAGAGGATTGGAGATGCAGAGGTTCTTGAAGTCCACTCAGGAGCTCAGAACCATCCTCAAGATCAGCATATGGAGAGTGTATAGTGTTCCCTGATTTTCATCATGGCAATACCTCTATAATGGTTTCCTAATTATGAGATTTAATTGATTAATTGGTTCACAGGTTTTTTTTAAATCATTTTTGCTTTGTAGAGTTTCTTAGAGACACAATCCGATTTCATGAGAAGAGATTTTATTTGCACCTCAATATTACAACATAGGTGTGATAGTGTTGCATAATACTGTGGATGATGTTACATAATTGTATATCACTTAAAGATAAATGTCTCTTAACAACTGTTGGATGGATTGTCATGGACATTTGTACAGACATTCATGTTTAATGTTTAATTTGTCCAATACTTTAGTTTATAACCAAACACCTGCTAAACTAATGACATTCTACTCATTCTTAGCTTTAGTGCTAATAAGCAAATATTATCATGCTAACATGCAAAATGAAGATGGTGATAAACATTATACTTTGTCATTGTTAGCATGTTAGTATGCTGATGTTAGTATTTAGCTAAAGCACAGCTGTGCCTAAGTACAGCCCCACAGCTTTGTCTTTAATTCAGTTTTCTTTTATATCGCTATATCATAACAAAGTAATCTCAGGGCACTTTTTCGTACAGAGCAGGTCAAGACCAATTCTTATATTTACAAAGACAAAAAAAACTCCCTTTTAACAGATAGACACCTCGAGCAGAATCAGGATCTAGGCGGGCGCACATCTGCCTCGACCGACCTGCACGGTGACCTTGTTTGCACATAGAACACTTTCATTTCTCAAATAAGACAAACAAGCACTTAGGTTACTTTTTTCAACCTGGATGAAATGGCATGAATTTTGCAATATGTTTAGTGGTGGGACTTCTGATACAAACTGGTGCTACTGACAGTGTTGACATCCCTTTCTAACTGATATAATGCATGCCCCTTATTAGCATCATTCTGTATGATAGAGGTAGGCCCAGTATTGCTTCGTCTGTCTCTATCACTTCTATTGTGAATAAAAGGTTATAGACCTGGGGGTAGAAAATCTGAGTCTATCACATTGCAGATCAGGTTGGATCTGACAAAATATTATCAACATCAGGCTGACTAATAATGCAGTAATTGTGCAGTAGCTAATGGAATGAAAGGAAAAGTCACAATAGGCTATCTAAAAGACATTTAGAAAAACTGTCATGCTAGTGCATGGTTGCTCTTTTTAAACGATGTAAATGCCACATAAAAACACCAACAGTCCAAATGGCCACAGTATAAAAACAGGTTAACTTCTGTGACTGTAAAAAATAATAGTTGTTGTGATGTGACCAAGTTGAAAAAAACTCTTTTGAAGATGGTCACAGTCAGTTCAGGCAGATCAGTGCATGGTTGAGCAAACTGGTGGAAAGAAGTGAAGTCTGAAGGATGGCAAGCAAGCTGGAGAGTCAGATGTTTTCTTCTTTATATAGATTACAAAAGTAAGTACTGCAGTGGGAGAAGTATAAGTGATACCATGATGAAAAAATACTCAATTTTAAGTAAAGTCCCTTTATTCAGAATACTTGTTAAGTTAAAGTACATAATTATTAAAATATCAAATGTGAAATCACTTTTTTGCTATGTATAGCAATACATAATATTTTACCACAACTTTGTACTCAATTAGAACTTCATTAAAAGTACTTAGTTGCATTCCACCACTGAGTTACTGCAAAGTAATGTTTAAATACCTGATAATTTTTTTCACAATATAGAAAAAGTGCATGAGATGTTATGAAAAGGGAAAACAAGCAACTCGACAGGATGTCTTCCTCTGCAGAGAAGTGTACGAAAATAATCAGATGTCTCATTTAAGTGAGGACAGCAGAGCAACGGATCTACAATAAAAACCTGTATTACTGTCAAGTATTGAAGTAAAGGAAAACAGCAACTGCCCAGAGTCAACTGCAAAATGTTTTATGCAAAATTATCTTTTATTATAAAAAATCAATCTTACTGAATTCCAGCATGATAATTTTGTTTGTTTGTTTTGCTTGATCAGTTAACGTTGGTTTCAGATAATACGCTTTTCTTTCCATAAAAATTACATTGATTTGGGGGAGTCACAGCTTTTCCCTTCCTGTGTTTTTATTTTATTTCAAGAAGCCATTTGGTATGGTGCACATCACTTTAATGAAGCCCTCAGCATGTTATAGAGTTTATTTCAGAGTGTTATCATTTTCCTTCCCTTATAAATGATGTAGGTAATCACATTCACTAATCTCACACATTTGTTTGAAAGTTTGTACCAGACTAATCATGGACAAACAGCTGGTGGTCACCGTCTCTGTAGCTCTGGTCACTATTAATGCAGGTGGATATTGTTTACACAGGACTTTCAACATTGTGGATGGCGCAGACAACCTGTTATAATTCTTATAATATATTAATATATCTGTCTTTGTGCAAATGGTTCAGTAAAGGCGGTGGTCTGGTTAGAAATATTGCATATGTTAAATCCAATAAGTCCTCCAAATTAAACAGCAGAATATGATATTGGTCCATGCTCTCTTGAACAAATGAACTAGATTAAGATCTAGATGATGATTTATTTTTACTCCTGCTTTGATTATGATACCAGGTGCCTTTTTACATTTAATGAACCTTGCAGAAATTGAAGCTGTAAAAAAAGACAGATGTGGGGTCTGTAACGTCACCTGAAGACTTCTGAAGAGACATTTTAAAACAGAACTGGCACCAGTTTGGCTGAAAATCCAAATTTTGGGCAACAGGATGAAGCCTCAATGGAGATGACAGAGGAAATATACCATAGTCTGAAAATCTTTCAATCAAAGCATGCAGCCTCCCAAAACATAAACCACTTTAAGTTTTTTGCTACATCTGGATAGACCAGCCATTTTCAAAAAAAAAAAGATACACTTTAGAGGAAGTTAAATGCTCTATAGAGACTATAACATCTTGTTGAAAATGATTTACGTATTTGAAGTGACAGTACTAGCAACCATTAAAAATCTGCATTTTGAAGGCTCATCACTTAGCTGTGGTGGGTAAATAAGACTTACTCTGCTACAGCTGCACAAAAAGCTAACCAGTGGGAGATTACAGAGCAGGTAAATGCCATTACATCAATCAAAGAACTACACTAGGTGTAGGAACTAGGTGTAGGAAGGTGTAGATGTATATACATTACAGTATTTCTGTTCCCAGTTATTT
>JAVQJD010023461.1:0-18613 GCA_036023655.1 Nannoperca australis | reverse complement strand
AGGCCCCTCAGATCCTCTGGTTCTTCTCTTTTAGCTGTTCCACAAAGCAGAACAAAAACATTTGGTGATGCTGCTTTCAGCTGTTATGCTCCGAGCCGCTGGTACAGCCTTCCAGAGGATCTGAGAGGAGCTGAAAATACTGGGCTTTTTAAACATAAACTAAAAACCCATCTATTTAGTCTGGCTTTTATGTAATGTTTTATAATTTTATGGTTTTATTATTTATGTCTTATTCATGCTTATTTAATTACTATTATTTTCTATTTCTATTTATAGCTAATTATTACTACTTAATCAATTCTATTTTATTTTTAAACATTTTACTATTCTATTATTATATTTATTTTGTGTATTCACCAGTGAAATACTTTGAATTGTATTTTATTTGTTTGAAAGGTGCTAAATAAATACACTCTGATTGATTGGTTGGTTGTAATAAACTCACTAGATTAGTTTGGACTTCGCACCCTAACTTAGGAGAGAATTTACATACAGCTGGTGCAACAGACAGCAAAAAGTACTGATACCACACTGTAAGAATACTCTGTTACAAGTAAATGACCAACATTTAAAGTTGAAAATATAACTTTAGTAAAAGTATAATCAGGAAAATGTATCAAAAGTAAAAGCACTCATTGTAGAGTGTAGATCGCCCCTGTGACTGTTATACATATACCCATGTATTCATGTAAAAGCAGGATTTTACTGTTGGTTAAGATGGAGCAAATTTTTTACTATTTTATATTAATCTGCAACTAATGATTATTTTCATTACCTGTTCCATGAATTGATTGATTGTTGGGTTTGAAAAAACTTTGAAAATAGTGAGAAATGCTTTCACAATTACCCAGAGCCCAAAGTGACGCCTTCACAGTGCTTGTTTTGTCCAACCAATAGTACAAAATTCAAAATGAGTAAAAATTAAGTAACTGAAGCTGTCAAATAAATGTAGTGAAGTAAAAAGTGAAACATTTCCCGGTAGTGGAGTAACATTAGAACGTAGCATGAAAGGAAAAGTCTCAAGTACCTCAAATCGTATTTAAGAACAGTATTTGAATAGATATAGTTACATTCCAACCCTGTTACTAACACACACAGCAGGTCTGTAGCAACACTATCATTCATTTGAAGTTGTGTTTGTGACCTGATATTGTGCCCAATATCTAGTTTTTTTTAACTTTGTTGTCCTCTACCAACTCCTGAGATAAATATCTGGTTCCTTTGCTGCCAAATGCTCCTCTATATTGACACTAACTGTGTCTGTCTGTTGTTTGGTGCTGGCAGGCAGTGTACAGTGAGTTCTTAGGGGTTTTCACTGAAAACAGCTGCGACCAAAAACTACACTGAGTGGCAAGAGTGAGCCCAAACTAAAATGAAACAGAACTGTCCATAACACTGACCTTTGTTTCATCTAGACGACAGACTATCATGATTTAATTTGGAAAAAGGCACAAACAAACAAACAAAACAAACAAGTTTTGCTGCAATGAACACAAGGATCATAACTGGGACCAGAATCAATTCATAGTATTAGAATTTGATTGCATATTTAATTGACTAACTTAAAATTATCTATTTTAATCATTTGTTATCATAACTATTTGTTATTTTGTGGAGACTTGAAATATGCTTCTAATGTGGAATCCATGATTTAGTTTACATGTGTTACTATTATGTCATGATGCAGTTTCAGAGAAACATTAAGCTTAAGTTGTGTTGGAAGTATTATCTGTCAAAAATTAATGTATGTATTGATTATAACGTGCTGTAAAGCAAAACATTTCATGTAAGTAAATTATAAAAATGGCACTTTCCTTTGCATAATGTTTTTTTTTTCTCAAGAAAGTGCATGAATAAAATGCAACCAACTCCCAAGTTTCTATGAACAGAACATGCAGATTCCTGGTTGCTGTTGAACCACCAGCTATGATATTTAAGATCCACAGAAAAGTAAAAGCTGTGAGTTTTTCACTTTGATAGATCACCTGGTAAGTTTAGAGTCAAATCTAATGACAAAACATTTCACAACAGTCTGCTCCTCGAAATTGAGAAATGATGTCTGCATGGAAACATGTGAGGATGTATAAGAAGAGTGAACTCACAGCTGGAAGTGAGAGTGTATGGCTGAATGACTCGGCCATATGCTCCTATCCCAACAAAATCCATCTTGACTGCTGCGGAACATGGTGGAGACGCTGTGTTACTGTTCACAAGCTACGTCAGCTATTTCATACATGCAGATTCAAACAAAATGTCACACCTGGCTCAGCTGCTGAACACATTGGAATCACAATACATTCAGAAATCTGAATTTTCTGAATGTAAATCAGAATTTTGTTTCTTATCCTTCGAGCCTTTTGTGAAGCTTGTCATTTCTCTCTATGACTCCCTCCTTCCTATTCTTACAGCCCATGCAAAGTGACAGACCATTCAGCACTGTTGGGCTGCACTGTATTCACTCCTCAGCTGCTTCTCTCTCTCTCTCTCTCTCCCGCATACACACACATCCACACACAGTCTTTGTTGTGTGTTGGTGCACACAACCAGACACTCCAGTGCATTTTGTAAACACTAGGGGGCAACGTAATTCTGTTGGAATCCCCTGCAATTCACGAGAGAGTGAGTGTGAGGGCCTTGAGAACTAATTAAGACTTTTTTGACTCATTTGTAGGTTTGTACAGTTTTTAAAATGTCACATCTCTTTAGATATAATTCTGGTGAATTGCTGTGAGCTGCTCCTGTGAGACACATGCACAGTATGGCCAAACAGTATAGACACATACCCTTTATTTTTTATGGAATGGGGTTGTTTTTCATGTTCGGGCTGAGCCCTTTTTTCCAATTAAGAAAAAGGAGATTTTAATGCTACAGTATACCATGATAATTTAGACCAGGGGCTCTCAACCTTTTTTCCACCACCCACAGTTTTTACATTGACATTGTCATCGCAGACTGGCACATGGGGTGGTGCGTGTTGAAACTGCATATTTATCTCTCTCCCCTCCAATTGGTCTGCCTGTGTCTGTGTGTTCACATGCATGTTCATAAATGTTCATAAAGTTTTGGTTTCATAGCTGGTCTCACTTTTTATCTTCTCAACAAAAAAACTGGAAAAACAAGTCTTGATACAGAATTAGAAAATGAGAGAGACACGGAAAGAGATGGGAGTGTATGAGAGAGAGCCATACAAACAAAAGTAAAGCTAAAATTTATTTGGTTTATGTTTTCTTTATAAAATGAAAATAAAATACAGATGGAGTCTCAACTAAACTCAGGTAGTGTTCTCACCCAGATGTTTACTGCTGAATGCTAAACAGCACTGATAATCCTACTTAAGTTGAAAATCAGTTGTTTGTGGAGTGACGAGGAATGATAAAGCAGATGCAGTAGGCAACGTTCAAGATAAAACTAGCCAACAATAGCTTAGAAAGTTCAATAATTATTATCAGTATCTGAAATTGTCAGGTACTCACAGATTTTTGTCTATTGTGTATCGCCGCCTCCTGGTGAGTGTAGGTTAAGGAAACACACCTTAACAACCCTGTTAAGCGGGGGGGGGGGGTTCCTGCCACTATGCCACGAAGACACATGCGATGATCATGTCATGCAACTGCTGAATTAGTTTACTGGCACCTTTTTTGTTCAATTCAGGCACTAATTATTTCAGCTGTCAGCTTTCTTAGCTGAAATATATAGTTTCCTTGTGGCCTGGTAGCATGTGTTCCTAGGCCCAGTACCTGTCTGTTTGTGAGTTGGAGTGCAACACCATTTAAAAATAAATGTTTTACTAAAAGGAGTATGGTATCTGAGAATTGCACATTTGCAGGTCTGCTTGATTTGTGTTTAATCAAAGTAAATATAATGACACTGCTGTATAGAAGAGAAGGACAGGGGTGAGGGGTGAATAGGGGCCCAACAGAAAATGTTTGTCCTGGGTCCCTGCAGCCAGATTCTATATCTGGCAGAAAGTCCTCCCAGAAGAGTGGAGGCTGTTAGAGCGGCAGATTAATGGCCATGATTTGTAATCCTACTGTTCAACTATCACACGTGCATGTAATGTCCACATAGTTTTTGCCATGTAGCCTATCCCTACCTCGAAGCTTATGCTTAACATCCTGCTACACCTGTAAACAAGGACAGGGAGATGGAATGTCATGAGTAAACACAAATGGCAAATCAGTGCCATTTGTAACTTTTGCCTCCATTATTTTCTCAGAGAAGCTGAAGCCAGAAGCAGATAACCTGTTTGATATTCAAAACCACATGCAGTCTGAGCTGGAGTGTGAGTGCAAGCACAAGAGGAGGTAGGAAAGGCAGAGGGGGAGAGAGGAAAAATAAATAAGAGTGAGAAAGAAAAAACAAAGCAAAGGGGGGAATGAGGGAACAAAGGAGGCGAGAGGAAGAATGGCCATTGTAAGGTGGATTCATGGAGTCAATACTCTCAGTTTGTCTCAGGTAGTAAGAATACCTATATATCTAGAGGGAGAGAGGAGAAATAGGAGGTAAGGAGGTATAAGACAAAGACTGCCAAGCAGAGCCAAGAAAAAAAAGAGAAAGGTAAGAAAAGGTGTGGAAAGAGATACAGAATCACAGACATAAAAGACAAATAGATTGATAAACCAATGAAGAAATCAACACACAGCACAACGTGTACTGCCGCGGTACCTGAATGGACCATAAAAATGTAAGGAGGATAAAAAACACGGGCAACCGAGGAGGAGCGGAGAAGAAGAGAAGAAAGAAGAGATGGAGAGAGTAGATTACTCCGCTCTCCCCTGCTCTATTCTTCATTTTAAGCAGCTTGTTGACCTTTCCAGTCAAGCCTGTGGGTGTAGTTCAGATTCTTCAGCAGTGCCTGCAGTAATGTAGGTGAGAATTCATGCAGTGAGTGAGATTGAGCGGAAGGAGAAGAGAAAACAAAGAAGTAGGGATAAAGAGGGAGACAGACAGCAATGGAGAGATGGAAAATAGAGAAAGGGGACGTTGAAGCCACGAGGCAGTGAGCGTTTCCAAATGATTGCCTCTCATAAGGTTGTGTTTTATACTGCCTCAGATTTACTGTCCATTTATGAGGGTGGTTATTAGAGTGTCCCAGTTTGGAGCGCCAGGGCTTTGGGGTGATACCTCAGTTTAAAGCTACGAGTTGAACCAGGAATGGAAGAGTGGAGGTACGTAATTCACAGTCTAGTACCGCCCTGGAAAGACAGAGGCAGGCAATCACACACTGGGCAATCACAAAATGGCAGAGAAACGCTTCATCAAACGGTTAAACTAGCTGTCAGGCAAACCTCTAAAAGCTCTGACTGCCACAGGGCCTGAAGTGATCACACACCTGGGGTTGTGCACCATCAACACTTTGTGTGCATGTGTGTATGTGTGTTTGTTTATGATAGTTTGTGTTACATATATACAGTGCGAGGTCACCAGTGTTTATTTACCAGCTTTTCTTTGGATCTGTGAGTAGTGTGTGAATATTTAGATTTGTCAAAGAATGTAGAAAGCAAAACAAACGATTGGTAAGTGTGTGTGTGTGTGTGTGTGTCTGTCCAATGTATTCTCACAGCCAA
Source organism: Nannoperca australis (assembly GCA_036023655.1). NCBI lineage: Eukaryota > Metazoa > Chordata > Actinopteri > Centrarchiformes > Percichthyidae > Nannoperca > Nannoperca australis. The sequence continues at coordinate 13,046 of JAVQJD010023461.1, read as the reverse complement.
ATGTCCCACAAGAAAAGCACATTTTATAACATAGCCCATTAAATTTTAGCCTTACTAAATTACAGTCACAGTTAATAAAAAGCTAATGTTATTTGCAGGTCTGTGACGGGGCGTTGACTCGGTTTCTTGCATGAAAGTCAGATGTTAATCGTGAGATGTGGAACTGTCCAATATGTAACGCTGTGATTACTACTGAGCTGTGATGAAAAGACTGCATTTATTTTGTACATTATTTGATTCACCCACTCTGACATTATTGACAATTATTAATCTGTAGTTTGAATGGTAGTTGAAATTATAACGCAGTCTTTGCTCTGTGTGTGTTTCCACATGCAGGATCACTTTATATTGATTTATAAATCATAATTCAAACTATGGGTGTTCCATTCAGGATTTTTCAACAATTGCTGGCAGCAATGGCAGCCTATACCAAACTATTTGAAGTCTTAGCATTATTTATTATTACTAACTAATTAAACTATTCTTAACAACATTAAGTATTAAAATGAAGTGATGAGAATCATAAACTGACAACAGTTAATTTATTGGGAGTTACCATTTGCAACATATTATTCTCTCTCTAAGAAACAACTTAAACCAGGACAGCCTACGTCTAGTTATTGGGAGCAGTTAGAGCTTAACAAATATAGCTTTCCTGTGGAATAAAATAAATAACATTTTTTTAAATAAAAATTAGAATAAATGCTAAATGTGCACAACACACCAATGTGAGTGTGTGTGTGTGTGTGTGTGTGTGTGTGTCTCACTCACTGACTTCCCACTGTCTTCCCAGCAATCTACTGGTTATAGTTCCGGGTCTGAATAGGATGGTGGACCCGCACCATGGCCGCCTATTAGTGTCCTCGTCTGTTGCATGCCTCAAAAGCTGTTGAGTGATGACTGACATACTAAAGGGTCCTGTTCTCTCTCTGCCTCAGTGCTAGCTAGTTTTGACAACTTGTCATTCCTTGCTGTGAATATAATATCTGATGAGGTTTGTGAAATTTTACTTTTTGGATGTGATCCTACATGAGGGACTTCCACCTTGCAAATTGCAAATGTATTGTTTTTTTCAGACACCTGGTAGAGCTGCCAGACAGGTGAAGCCATTTTAATGGCACGTGTTATGTTTCATCTGATCAGCGGAACCAGCCTTTATAGAGACCCTGATCAACCTATTTAGAACAAATATCGGCTGACAACAATTGGTGGCCGATAAATTGGAGCACCCTTGTATAAATCATTAAGTAAATAATGAATTGACGGACTGACAAATTCATTAAGCTTGATAAGCACTCACAAGGCAAGGGATAATCCATTTAGAAAATGTCAGACCAAAAATGAAAATTACCACCACATTTTAAACAGTTCAAGGTGACGTCTTCAAATGTCTTAATTTCACCACTAATATGTCAAACAGAAGCTTGTCATTTCAGTAGAAAAGGCAAAGGAAGTGTGATGGAATAGTCGGGTATATGAAGCTGGTTATTTCAACATCACAGACTGGGGACTCCTACCAACATTTGAGTTTGATTTTGTATTATCAAAATGGCATTCTTTCCTAAACCTGAACCATGATCTTGCCCTTACCTCTAAGTGAAGGTAATTTACCTCCAAGTGACCTTAACCTAAAACAATCCATTTTACTGGGTAAGCTTGTTGGAGGTCATAGACAGATAGATAGAGTGCCAAATAAAAGACAGTCAATAGAATACAAAGTAAACAGCCAACTGTCTCTGCCCAATTTTAATTAACAGATGTAAAGACCTTTTGATGAAAACAAAAACATTCAAACATCATTCAGGAAGATTATAATAATAACAGATTTGTGTCAGGAAAAGCCATGGCAGCAGACTAGGACCCAAAAATGCAGACCGGCAGCACCAGTAACAAAAACGATTTATTTGAAGAAAAGTTTTCTTGGGGTTTGTCAGATTGGTTTTAAGCACGGGAATGAAGAGACGGCAGGACGTATACACCAGGAACCAGGAACCAGGAACCAGGAACCAGGAACCAGGAACCAGGAACCAGGAACCAGGAACCAGGAACCAGGAACCAGGAACCTCTGACGCCGACAGAACATAGACAATGACCCGACAGGAGACAACGGGAAGGGACCACTTTAAATAAGGAAGGCAAACGAGGGGATGAGACACAGGTGAGTAACAAGACACAGGTGAGTGTAATCAAACTATATATCCCTCCAGTCCTTCTCTTAATCTGGCCATTGCAAATCTGCTGGGACTCTGGCTGGATACCAGACTCACCTTTGAGACCAATGTAACCAACCTCTGTGTATCACTGTGCTGCGCTTCATCAACGGTAATACATTTCTCACTCACATTCTTATATTATTACGAATGTGACTTTTTTTATTGCTCTTTCTGATACATGCAAACAAAACACAACAAAAACATCAACAATATAACATGAAATAAAACAAAAACAAAATACAAAAACTAGTGGACAGTGAAAGTGATAACCATTTCATGAGATAACCTTCCTCGGAGCGAGGTAAGTCCTATGGATATGGCTGAAATGAATCTGCTGATGACCTGGGTTTTTAGAAGTATTGACCATCAAAGACCATATCTTCTCCCAGGGAAGTGGATGCTCTCCAATGTAGTGCTTCAGTTCCTTAGTGCAGAGAGCTTTATAGGAAGTAATCCGGAAAAGTCAATATAGTACCATTGCATCTTATATAAAAAGGTAGGAAGGTGAACAAACATTAGGGAGTAGCATTGTATGTTGTATTTTGATAAGGCTCTACTGCAAAAACTGCTCTACCTCTGCTCTCTGGTTACATTTAAATACAGTGCTTACAATGTCAGGTCACAGGACATTTTAACATAAGCTAGCTAACATTACTGGTTCCAAATACTATGCTGCACACAAATGAAATGAGCTCCACAAAAATATAAATGACCTCTTAAATAACGTATTACAATTATATTCCTAAAAAGACTGTAGATTTGGTGGAGAGGTAAACTGCCAGACATGCTACTCTGCTGTACTGCTCTCATGAAAAGTACATGTTAAATGTAATTTTATAGTCTAAGATGTTTTTGTCAATTAATTAGGAAATACCTTATCTTAGTCTTGCACGTATTATTGTAAACTAAAAGTGAGTTTGTAACAGCATTTCTTATTACTTCTATTAAAAAGTGATGAGCATGATAGTAAAGGTAATGTCTTTGTCATAAACATATGTAAGTATGTCATTGTTATTTATTTTTATTTTCCCAAACCTTGACCCTGATACTACTGAGAATCTGTGTCAGTACGTAAGTCTCTATATGCACATAATCATCTGTTGGCTTTTATTGCCACACAGGTAATTGAAGCAATGAATGTAAAGCGGTTCCACATTTGGTCCAGACTGATGACTCAGATGAGGCTGAATAGCACAGTGGAGGGAAGGAGGGTTCTACTGAGCGCTTGCAGAGCCACTACTTCCCCTTCTCTTTACATGTCTAAAGCATCATTATCCAGTTCCTCTACACTGCGGACCCGATTTCAACCTTTTCTGTACTGGATTATCATGAGAAAAGCTACTATTTCTCATCAGGCAGGCTCTTCAATTGGGAACAGATGTTTTCCCCTCCCTGGGAAAGGATTTGCTCCTTAGTGACAGAGAGTAGCGGCCCCTGCTTTATTACTCACATAAAAAGCCTCTTAAACGATAGCATTCAGAGGAAATATAGGCCTATATTCATTCTTTAAATTTGGGGCCAAGTGGTATAGAAATAATTACACGAAGTGAGTGAGCCTCTGGCGTCGATGTGAAAGTGTCTTCAGCCAATCACCAGCAGAGCTGAATATCTATTCAAGGAACAATGTTAAAGCCACATGCCCCCAGGTATAAAGATTATTCAACACACATATTAGGGGAGTGAATTCAGTCCATGAATATCTCAAAACTTCAATCCGCTGCTGGTTATGTGTGTGTCTTCAGACAGATCATACCTATTCTGAAATACTACACTTACTTACACTTACACTTATCACTTATAGTAATATATAGACTATGTCCTTATTAAGTCCCCTGCCATCACAAACTGGTAACTCTTTTAATAGAGAGCTGAAATAAAAAATGGAAATTCTGTTCCAGATCAAAATCCTGCTGAAATTTGTAATAATAAATTACACAAACATCCAGCTTTACAACAGAACCTTGCTCAACAGTATACCATGTGTTTCACTCAGTTTGTATTTAAATAACAAAGACATCCTTTTGTTTCACAATTAACATTTATTTTGTAGTCGTATCCACCTGATGAGTCTAACTAATGATGATTTTCCTTTTTTTGTTAGTTTTTGGTCTCCACCAACTCCCAAGGGAGATATCTTTGCATCAGATTTGTCAGAACATTTTCACAAAAAACAGCTGCCTGTTGATGTTGGAAACCAAGCTGGTAAGAGTGAAATTTGTGTGGGATTAACTGTAGTATAGCAAGTCCATAAAGTTGGGGGACCTGCAAGAGACAGATTAAAGAACGAGAACAGCGAAGATAGAAGCAGCAGAGGTAAAGAAATCCTGACATTTAGTCCCAGGTATGGGTCAAGCACCACATTCACTGGATCCTATATTTTCCATAATGCAACTACACCGCATCTTTTATTAGTTTGTAATGCTGCCTTTTTTTCATAATGCAGGAACAAAATGTATCAAGCCAACTCTGAGATCACTTTTCTTTTCCTCCCAGACTTTACAAACTCCTCCAGAGCCACAGAAGTGCCCTGAGATAATGTTGTTATGAGAGGGTACTATATAAATAAAATTGAATTGAATTGAATAGAATAAATTACACAGCTGTGTGTGAGCTTCATGTGAAGTTGTTGGAGTGCTCCATTTATTGGTGGAATTATGTACCATGAATAATTCCAATAAGCACATTGTTTGTATGTATACCATGACATCTGTATTATGGTCCAAAAATGACCGTACTGCCCAGCCAATACAATTGCAAAGTATATGTCAATTAGAAAATATTATCTTTGGGTGTAACTCTTGGAAATTTATTTTTGATTGTTTTGATGCCTGCAAGTTAAAAACTGTTTTTATATTTTAAATGTTTCTGAGTTTATCAGTGTGTCTCAGTCATAGGATCATTTCCTCGGTTGATTGACCTCGGCTCTTGGGGTCTTGGATTAGTGAAATCCCACCAAACTTGTTTTCCAAATATGTAAATTTCTACTTGTACTGCTGTTGTCAAAATTCAAATCAGTCCACCATGAACAAAGCATGTTGCTCTGAGCTGCGAATGATTCCTCTCAGCAGACAACACATCTAATGGAGTGGGGGGGAGGGGGCTGGCTGAGCCTTTTTCTTCCCAGCAGGCTCATTATTCATTTTCAAAAACTTTCAAAAAAGGAATTCTTTTTTAGAATGATATTACTTTAGCTGTCCCCATCAATCAATGGTTATCAAACCAGAGTTTTCTCCCCCTTTCGGCTCAAATATTGTTTAATCAATGTAATGTCACAGGGCTGAGAGGCTCGGGTTTCACTGGGAGCTGCAGATGAAACAGGTTAGTATTTGCACTGTACTGCTTGGGGTACAATATGATTTATGGAATATAGCCTGCGCATGGCACAGTGTTGGAAATGTCTTCTCTCATTTAAAGGCAAACCTCGAAAACAAACAATACGTGATTGCCACTTACTTCTATTTGAGGGACTGAAAACAGATTTTCATCGGGAACGGGTCTCTCATTAGCATAGAAATGAATATGATGACAGATAATGAATATATGCCTCTTGATGCTTCACAGCCATCCCAGAATGATCAAGTGTAGAGGCAAGGGGGGAAAAAGATTGCAATTTTTTTTCTTTTGCCAAAGTGGATGCGTGAATATTAGCATACTGCGAAAGAGACAGATAGAGGGTGGTTCTTTTGAATGCAGGCAGAGTGGTGGAGAGAGAGGACAAAGTCAAGGTCAGCTTTAGAAAAAAAAGATAGAGAACAGCCTCCCTGTAACTCTCCAACCAATCTCTCTCTCTCTCTCTCTCTCTCTCTCTCACACACACACACACACACACACTCCCTGTCATGCCTGCCCAGCTCTTTGGTCGTGGAATGAGGTGTCACATTTGGTTGCCTGGGGTAAGATAAGCTCATTATTAGTTTCTAGCCTGCAGATAAACTGACAGAAACAGATTCCTGAATATGCAGTTCATTCTGTTCAATCAGCGGGCTACATGTGTTGTTAGTGTTTGATTCAGTGGGTGCGAAAATCACTCTAATTCCTCTTTTTTCAATCATGCATTAATGTGGTCTCAAAGGAGATATCAAGTTAAATAATACATACACTTCACCTGGTTTGAAATTAAACTGCACTGGCAGAGCCCAATGACACAAAAAGACAAAGAACACGTTGTGCTGGATACACAGCTCAGAACTGAGTGAATGGTTTGCTTCTCTATTAAGGGTATTAATGGATGTTAATGTTAATGGAGATATCAGCAGTGCCTCTGTACTGCTGTCCACCAACTCTTAACATGAGCTGGTTTTAGCATTTCAAAATGTCTAGCAGCTCAATTCAAATGACTGTAAATGCTGCAAAACATACCAAACTTGTAGGAAAGAGAAAGTGACATGCCATGAAGATCTTTGAGTGGCTGATTCTGCGGCAAATGAGGACCCTGCTAACTGCTTTCTTAGACCTACTGCAGTTCGCATTCCAGCCACGCACATGTGGAGGTCGTCATCATCATCCAGACACATAAGGCCCTTTTATATCTGGAGAAGCAGGAAAGTACAGTGAGTCATGTTTTTGGACTTCTCATGTGCTTCCAGCCCTGCCTTCTGAGGGAAAAGCTTGTGGTGATGCACGTGCACCACACTGTTTCCCGGATCATGGACTACCTCACTGGCACTGGTCAGAGTGGATGGCTGTGCCTTTGAGGTTGTGAACCCCACCAAGGTGCCAAATGGTGCACTGTAGATGATCATTTGTGCCCACTGACAATGGATTGCAGTGGAGACCAAAGACTTTCATTAAACTAAGAAATTATATAAAAAAAATACAAGAACATTTCAATTTATCAATTGATATGATCAATAATAATAACAGTTTATTTGCTTCTATAATCCCTCACATTAAAACTGAAAGTATAATTTTACACAGAGGAAAAAGTACTGTGCTTATCTTCTAGCTGAAATATTCAAACTTGAACACAAGCATTCAAGTCTGAATGGAATCCACCTGACCTCTGTTTTATTAGGTTACATTCTGCCAGATATGATCCATTCATCTAGTCTCCTTAAAATACAAGAGGAAGGGGTTTCCTTGGTAACGTAGTATTCAAGATAGATATTACAAAGACAGAAAAAATGACATTTCACCAAATATTTACAAAAAATAACGCAACATTATTAAAAGAGGAATTTAACTCTCATTGTTAATTCAGATTAGATTCCTATAATGTCCCTCACAGTTCACCAGTTCACAGCAAGTGTGCTATATTTTCCTCCTTATATGTACCATTACTTCATACTGTATGAGGTTCCCTTCAGGCTCTGTGGATTTATCTGCATATCCTTGTGTGGGTTAAAAAAAAAAGAGAAGTTGAGACGATCCATCTATCAATTATCTATACCTGCTTGTTCTCTGCGGGGTTGTATGGAGCTATGTCTATCCCAGCTGACATAGCGCAAGAGGGGGGATACACCTGGACAGGTCACCAGTCTATCACAGGACTGACAGATACAGTAGACAACTATTCACACTCACACAGTCGCCAGTTAACCTAGCCAACATGTCTTTGGACTGTGGAAAGTTGAGACAAGCTTGTCCTTATTCTTGTACATTCTGTCAGCCTTTTTTTCCCAGCAGCACAGGTCTCTGTAAAGGCTGCACTAAAGAGGAAAACCAAGTCACCTTTGTCACATTGCGTTCATATTTCCTCTTCATATTACAAATTTTATTAATTACTAATTGTAAAATGTTTACTATATAGTACTTCATCAGCACCCCTCTACTGCTTAAAGCTAAATAAATTCTTGAATATAATCTTGGGAGCAGGTGAACAAGTTGCTGAACAAGGTTGTAGCAGCACTATAAAAAAAAAAATAGGACATCAACATTATGCTTCCATTTTGTATCTATTTGCATAGAGATGATACCAACAAATGTCACAGCAAGGAACATTGTGCTTAATTATACAGAGTCTATTTATACTGCTTTGAAAGGGTCAGTGTTTAAGAAGACTATAATATATATAGTATAAAATCGGCTTGGCCATATACTGTGGGAACATGTCTGTGCTGTAGGATTATTAAACGATGAATCACTGACTGTAACTGTGTTGGCAAGACGATGAAGCAGATCCCAGTAAAGATTACATATGGATGTGCTGGCCTCATCTCCCACTGTGACAGCTTCAGCTCTCTCATAGGCTTTGTAGGAGAACACATCGCCTCACATCTCCCCTCCACTACCTGCAGAGACTCCCTCACAAACAACATCAAACAGCTATGACTGCCTCTACCTATCAAGTATGCCTCATTCATGTCAAGGATAGTGAAACAGGTGGGTGGGGGTGGAGCGATTCATATGTGGTTTCTATGCAGCAGCCCTTATAGAGCATTTGCATTTGTATTTTCTGAAAACCACTACAAAGTCATGGATGATCAGTGAATTCAGGATGACCAGCTAAAATAATAATATTATTGGCAAAATATATTCATACACACACACACAGATATATATATTCCCCACTTACCACTGTGGGCTGTCCATTCCTCCTTTTGTGTTCCCTTGTTCTTTATGTTGCTGTTGCGTGGGAGTGCTACATCTATTCAATTCAATTCAATTAAATTTTATTTATATAGCTCCATATCATAACAAAGTTATCTCAGGGCACTTATTCATATAGAGCAGGTCGAGACCAACTCTTATATTTACAGAGATCCAATAGTCCCACCATCAGCAGCACCATGAGACAGTGGCAAGAAAAACTCCCTTTTAACATGCATCCATATATTAAGACTCTAGAGCCCCGGAGGCATAAATACCTGCAGAAAGCAACAGGAGAGAGAGAGAAAGAGAGAGAGACAGAGAGAGAGAGTAGAAAGAAACCACACAACTAAGGGAAGAAGGTGAATTAGTAACAAGCATTAAAGGGTATAAGCTTTATCAAAGAGGAAACTCTTAAGCTTACCCTTAAATGTGAGGGACAAGGAACCATATTACTACTGCCTTCTTCTGCTGTTTGTCCACCATTATTATGTCTGGTTGGTTTACCATCACTAGTTTGTCAGTCTGTATTGTACAGGATCTTAGCTTGGTCATTCTCAACCACCTTTGGAGGTGTGTCCCATTTTGACCATGGGACTTCCAGCCCATACTCAGCACAAATGTTCCTGTACACTATGCCAGCCACTTGGGTATGGCATTCTATGTATGCCATGCCTGCTAGCATCTCACACCCCACTGCTATGTGCTGGATTGTCTCATGTGCATCTTTGCACAGTCTGCAACTGCAGCTATAAAATCTTCTCAAAGTGTTCTATTAAACTTGCTCTCGTTTTGAGTCATAAGACCTACAGTTTTTGAACTGTCTGCCTCAAAGCATCAGAAAAGCCTTCAACTATCTCATTGACTGTAATGATATTTTCGGTCCTATTGATGAGCAAAACACAAATTTGAAGAGTTTTGAAACTGGGATTTATCCATAATGTTTTTTACTTCACCCACAAAAATTAAACATCTGCATGTTCAACAATTCCTTCTGTGAAACTTTTACAGGTTTCCCTTTCTGTCTGTCTCAAAGACTCAGCACAATTCAGGCACCATATAGTTACACACAGCTGATGTTGATGTGACCTCTGTCCTTTTTAATTGTTAATTAATTCAAACCTTCATCTGTCACTCTTGCTTACACACTCACACACAGTAATACACTACACACACAAACACAGACACACACATTCAACATCATTCATAGATTTTCAGTATTATTCAACATTTCAAGCCAACTATCCAAATTAGCATCATCCTTTCAACAATCCTCAAAATATTCCACATCATTCATACATACATATTTCACACTCATTCATACATTTATAGTATTATTCAACATTTCAAGCTAACCCAACCAACTGCTGCACAGGTCTCTCCTATTAACTGAGACCAGACATTTCAAGGACTTTTCTTATCTGCTCCAGAGCTCACATTTTTGACACTAAACACACAAACCTCACACAGTGTGTTCAGCTGACTTTTTGTCTATCCCCTGATATAAAAGTCCATAGCAGCACGGTCTTTGCACAATACTCAGGACTGTCTGACCTGTCTAAGTTGCAGTCTGCCCCTCCCCTCTCCACGCCACAGTCGCTATAGCAACCGTTGTGTATCACTTGCAGTAGGAAATCCCAGAGCTTATATAATGGACCTTTAAACAATATAGTATAGCAGATTTTCAAATTAATCTTCCACCCTCCCAGATGTTAGCAGGAGCTTGCTGCCAGGGCCATGGACAAGGCTGGATTATCAAAATAAAAGCCCTAGATGGTAACATGAGCTTTTCAGACAAGGCTGGATTTTCAAAACAAATGACCCCAGATGGGGGTCTGACAGGACTGGGACATCCCTTTCAAGCACTTTTTCAAGCTCTTTAAGATTAATCTACTTATTTATACTTTAAACTAAAAACTCCATTAAAAAGTGTGTTCCAAGTCTTTTAAAACCAATTCATACTTTGCATCCTTTCCTACTTCTCAACCCATTCATAGTCCTTCAACTGCCTCTTCAAATTAATCAGCAATTTAGTTTAGCCTTCGCTTTTCAACAAATATTAAAATATTAAACATCATTCATACATTATTGATATTATTTAACATTTCAAACCAGCTATCCAGTTTAGCGCAAGCTTTTCAACAGCCAGCATTCACACCTTCTGTTATACTGTTATATTAGTTATATTTTGGTATTGCTCAGTTTATCACATCTCCAACTAGTTCAGAATGCAGCAGCAAGACTTTTATCAGGGTCAAAAATGAGGGAGCACATTACTCTCATTCTTGCCTCCCTACAATGGCTGCCTGTGCATGTTATTGTTTTATGCTAGATTAATGTACTTTCTTGGCATTTTTTTCATGGTGGATTTGAAGAAACACAAAAGCTTCAAATAAATCAGCAGATAGGATACAATTTGTGTCTGCTTGTGCTTGGAGGGAAATACAGTATACTCATAAGTTCTGAAATGTTCAGGCCTGCATTTATGAAACTGCTAAAAGTAAAATGGACTAATGGTGAAAGAAGTATCCTATATAAATCTTTCATTTTTAATCTTAACTCAAGAATAAAAAGCAATGTATTACATCCTTTTGACTCAAAATGCTAGAGCTCCAGAAGTCAAAATCAGACATGTTTTGGAATGATTGTACAAAATCTATCATGTCAATCATCGGTTGTGATTAATATGTTAGGTGAAGTAATATGTACAATTTATATTACTAGTTTTATTCTTTTTTTTAATAAACCTTGATAAAATGATCAACCTTTATAAATAAACCGTATGTTGGTTTTATTTATTACTTTTCATGCATCTTTATTGTCTGCACTTGTCAATGTGCTACAATATTCCCAGTATTATATGATTTCTCTATAAAAATTATTTCAGGAACACACCCATTTATCAGATGGACACACATTCCCACAACCAAACGATATACTGCATGTGAGGTTCTTGATCATATCTTTGATCATGACACTGATGAGGGGGAGACAGGCAAGGAAATGAAAAGTGAAGATGCATTAGAGAAAGAAAAGTCAGAAGTTGAACAAAGAACTGATATCAAGTCAGTGATGCCTACTATAAATAGCAAATACAAGTTTGAAACATGAAATGTTCACAGATGACATAAAGATCTAAGACAACATTAAAGGATAACATGTATTATGGATTTATAATAAGTTATAATAAATATAATTTTGGAACACATTTCGAACACAGAATAATTAGGCAGGCAGATTCAGGGCTGGGCTAGTGACAGAACACACAAGGCAAAACAGAAACACAGAAACTAGGATGAACTGACAGAGGGAAGTGAGGAAGTGGGCAAGAAGGCCAGGCAACCACAGAGCAGATAAGGGAACAGGTGTGTAGATCAGAATCAGAATCTGAAATACTTTATTAATCCCAGAAGGGAAATTGTTTTTTGATACAGTTGCAGTACTCAATAGAAGTTATTGAAGAAATAAAAATAATAATAATAATAAACAGTAGAATATAAACAAAGATACAAATGTCATTTCAAGTTAATTGCACAAGAGGATTGATGGAGTTATTGCACATTAGAGTCCAGTGTTCTTCACCACCCCCTCACTGTCTGTCAGAGTAAGGAGTTCTATAGTCTGATGGCCACAGGCAGGAAGGATTTCCTGTGGCGCTCAGTAGTGCATTTAGGAATGATCATCCTACTGCTGAAAGTACTCCTATGTCCCATGAATATGTTATAAAGTGGGTGAAACTCATTGTCCAAGATGATCCTTAACTTGGACAGTGTCCTCCTCTCCAACACCACGGTCAGAGAGTCAAGTTTTACCCCAACTATGTCACCAGCCCTGCTAATCAGTCTGTTCAGTCTGTTGGTGTCCTCCACCCTCAGACCGCTGCCCCAGCACACCACAGCGTAGAGGAAAGCACTGACCACTACAGACTCGTAAAACATCCTGAGCATCGTCCTGCAGATGTTAAAGCCTCCTCAGAAAAAAGAGACGGCTTTGGCCCTTCTTGTATAGGGCAGCTGTGTGCTTCCCCCAGTCCAGTTTATTGTCAATGTGGACACCCAGGTACTTGTAGCTTTCCACAATGTCCACACTTACCTGCCCCTTGGTCCTCGTCAGGTCTACCACCAGTTCCTTAGTTTTTGTCACGTTTAGTAGGAGGTGATTTTTCTCACTCCACGTAACAACGTTTTTCACCACAGTCCTGTACTCCGTGTCATCTCCCTTGGTAATACATCCAACCACCGCAGAGTCATCTGAGAACTTCTGGAGATGACAGGTCTCAGTGCAGTAGCTGAAGTCCGTGGTGTA